>JARACY010003378.1:0-33675 GCA_029255725.1 Scrobipalpa atriplicella
TTTAAAGCTTTTATTTAACTTGCACTGTATCTAACTAACTAACTAACTATGTGTGTTCGGGTGGAATCTTGCAACTCAATTTTGAAGCAGTTATCTTCAACCGATTGAGCTGAAATTTTGCACACTTATGTTAATCCGGTGACAATGCAATATTATGATATCATCGAGCTGATCTCTTGATGGAGTTGACTGATATCCACTGGATCTCCCTCATGGAAAGTTATAAGATATCTAAATTTAGGCTCATTATATTTGTTGTCTTGAGCAGTTTCTATTACATATGATGACCAGGGTCAAATGATGAAGCCGACAGGTAGCCGTCGGAACTGCCTCGTCGGAAGTGCTAAGATAGCCGAGTTTGGGCTCATTGTATTTGTTGTCTTAAGCAGTTTCTATTACACATGATGACGAGGGTCTAATGACGAAGCCGACAGGAAGCCGTCGGAACTGCCTCATCGGAAGTGCTATGATAGCCGAGTTTGGGCTCATTGTATTTGTTGTCTTAAGCAGTTTATATTACACATGATGACGAGGGTCTAATGACGAAGCCAACAGGAAGCCGTCGGAAGTGCTAAGATAGCCGAGTTTGGGCTCATTATATTTGTTGTCGTAAGCAGTTTCTATTACACATGATGACGAGGGCCTAATGACGAAGCCAACAGGAAGCCGTCGGAACTGCCTCGTCGGAAGTGCTAAGATACCCGAGTTCGGGCTCATTTTATTTGTTGTCTTGAGCAGTTTCTATTGCACATGATGACGAGGGTCTAATAAAGAAGCCGACTGATAGCCATCGGAACTACCTCGTCGAAAGTGCTAAGACAGTCGAGTGTGGGCTCATTATATTTGTTGTCTTGAGCAGTTTCTATTATACATTATGACGAGATGCACCATAGCGGCAACGACTTTGAAGTCGTTTGGCGAACTGTTTTAATATTTTTTTCTGTGAGGGGGGCAAACTCGTCATAATGTATAATAGAAACTGCTCAAGACAACAAATATAATGAGCCCACACTCGACTGTCTTAGCACTTTCGACGAGGTAGTTCCGATGGCTATCAGTCGGCTTCTTTATTAGACCCTCGTCATCATGTGCAATAGAAACTGCTCAAGACAACAAATAAAATGAGCCCGAACTCGGGTATCTTAGCACTTCCGACGAGGCAGTTCCGACGGCTTCCTGTTGGCTTCGTCATTAGGCCCTCGTCATCATGTGTAATAGAAACTGCTTACGACAACAAATATAATGAGCCCAAACTCGGCTATCTTAGCACTTCCGACGGCTTCCTGTTGGCTTCGTCATTAGACCCTCGTCATCATGTGTAATATAAACTGCTTAAGACAACAAATACAATGAGCCCAAACTCGGCTATCATAGCACTTCCGATGAGGCAGTTCCGACGGCTTCCTGTCGGCTTCGTCATTAGACCCTCGTCATCATGTGTAATAGAAACTGCTTAAGACAACAAATACAATGAGCCCAAACTCGGCTATCTTAGCACTTCCGACGAGGCAGTTCCGACGGCTACCTGTCGGCTTCATCATTTGACCCTGGTCATCATATGTAATAGAAACTGCTCAAGACAACAAATATAATGAGCCTAAATTTAGATATCTTATAACTTTCCATGAGGGAGATCCAGTGGATATCAGTCAACTCCATCAAGAGATCAGCTCGATGATATCATAATATTGCATTGTCACCGGATTAACATAAGTGTGCAAAATTTCAGCTCAATCGGTTGAAGATAACTGCTTCAAAATTGAGTTGCAAGATTCCACCCGAACACACATAGTTAGTTAGTTAGTTAGATACAGTGCAAGTTAAATAAAAGCTTTAAAATTTAAAATATGTTGCATTTGATTATGTGTACAAAGTTTGGTTAAGATTGGTCCTACAGTTTGAAAATGAAAGCGAAAATACGTTTGTATGGAAATTCGTCGCTCCGGGGAAGCCTTAATTGTCAAAATAAAAATAAATAATTAGACAAATCTTCTTTTTACATACATTAAGATTATCATTATTTATAGTCAGTGTGTCGCGCGCGGAGTCAAATAAATTTTAATAAAAGAATCGTTCTTTTCTTGGCGGTTAGGGCAGCGGCACGGTATGCCGAAGGTCGTGGGTTCAAATCGCTCCCGTGCGAAATTTTTGGTATGTAGGTATATTTAGATGTTTGTCTAATTTATCATCATGAGCCTGCATCAGTCCACTGCTAGAAATAGGCGTCTTCCAAGGATTGCCACAGAACTCGGTATCCTACTCTACTTTTCTGGCGAATACCATCACACTTGGAGCAATAAGAACCTAATTCCAAGTCTTTTTAATGTTCACCTTTAGGTTTGTCAGAAATAAGGTCAAAATCAAAATGTAAGATTATCCTCCCTCACAACGTTTTGAAAAATAACTGACATAAGATCATATTATGTGTAATTAAATTCGTTACTGAATAGAGGTTAACACATAAAATATGCTTTACAATTTTTGTTTAAAATTTATCCTGGTTCCCGGGCATGATGAAGAAGAGTTTCTTGCAATTAGGCGTTGGTCTGACAACCTATCACTCTACCAAATACACAGTAAATTGTTTCCACACTGACCATCAAATCTTGACGCTCTGCCTATGCCATAGGGAATACAAGCATAACTATATGATGAGTTTGTATAACTTAAGTTTTAAGTGTAAAGTTCATCGGTTTAAACTACTGGTAATTATTGAGCAGGTGGCCTCCAGGACATGATTCTCCTGCAGTGGACTGTGAATCACTTTCACATGGTTCTGGGACTGGGTCACGGCTGTGAACTACCCAGGCTGTGAACTAAACATTTATCTAAGTTAGCTTTCAATCTGTACCTTTGTGGTGTAGGTACGTACACGCAAGGGCACCTATTGCGTGATAATTCTCTGAATTATAACGTAAAGTATATCTCTAAGGATTAAATGCAAAATGATTTATCACATTAATTGGATAAAACATCGTTTTGCTGATAGGTACGTATTTCCTAGCAATTTGCAGTTCCTAGGTTATTTCAGCAGGTATGTTAATTATCATTGCACACGCATGTTTTTTTTAGTACCTACCTAGTTATAAATTGGATTTTTGAAGTGTACAGATCAAATACTTTAAAAAATGCGTGACTTAATCTTACAATAGTTTAATAACAATAATATGTAAATAATTTTGTTAGTATTGTATTAGATTTAATTTGAATAAACATAAGATTAACAAGCTTCCTAACTAACTGCGGATATTTTTAAATTGTTTAAATGAATGCACCAATTGTATTGTTTTGTACTAAAAAATTAAATGAGGTACATTATTGATAGTAAATTTTTTATCGGAAGTGAATCACGGCCAGCCGATATTCACAAACCTTGCGACAAAATTCAAGATATTGTGCTACATTCTACGAATGCTACATTACTTCCGGTCATTTAGGCCCGTATTTATAATCAGCACTCAAGAGTGACAGCGAGTTTGAGTTCGTATCAGAAATGTCATTTCAGTACAAAATGACATGTCAAATCCATACTTAATATTGCTCTCAATCTTGAGATCGCTTTATAAATACGAGCCTTAGGTTACTTTAAAAACCTGAAAATCTAGATACTATTACATTTATTGAATTGTTATTAGTATATTTATTAAATTGATTCCTGTTTACTACACTTATAATAAGAACAATAAGATTTTGTTTAAGTAACAAATATGGATTGATTTTAACTAAATTTGCCAGGACGATAATGGTAACTTGGAGACGGAAATAAGTTACTTTTTGTCCTATTTATACGCAAATTTTCCGCTGCGTTTTTCCTACAGTGGGCAGCTAAACCATGTGTGTTGCTTAGTAATCAGTGTTTGTATAGTGATGGCCCTTCTGTAAGCCTTCGAGCTGCACTGCTCTGCATTACAATGAGGAGGAGACGTGATTAAAGGATGTACTTCCGAAGATACTACTAAGTATATCGGAAGGAAGTCCACTGTTGGACATTGGTTTGGTAGGTATTTACATTCCTTCAGACGCAAAATGTCTACTCATCGCAAAACGTCCCTTTCGCAGAATGTCCCTTTCGCAAAAGGTCTCTTTCTCACAATGTCCCTTTCGCAAAACGTCCCTTTCGCAAAATGACAACTTCGCAAAATGTCCCATTCGCACAATGTCCCTTTCGCATAATGTCCCCTTTTCTAATTCGACTGATATGACAGTTTTGACTGATTTGACAGTTTTGACTGATTTGACAGTTTTGTCTGATTTGAGAGTTTTGACTGTTTTGATTTATTTAGCTGTTTTGGCACCAGAAACGGATAGGGGTTGCTCAGTCAACGAAACTGAACAACTTTCAGAAGGAAATACTTACAAATGAACAAATCTTTTGGCTTTCCCATACAAATTGTTTGATCAAGTGGTCGTTTTATATGGGAAAGTAATTTTTTTTGTGAGATTTTTTCCTGATGAAAGTTGATCAGTTTCGTTGACTAAGCAACCCCTATATCCGTTTCTGGTGCGCTGTCTTTTACACCCGGTATAGGGATGTACCACACTTGTATCTGTTTCGTTTTTGAGTAAAACCAAACCGTAAAAAAATACAAAGTTGTCCTCTTTAAAACATTATGTAATGTAGATTATATGATACAGTTACATTAATTGTTCAATAATTATGTCAGTATTTCAATTAGACAGACATAACGATAACTTTTCACCTGTTCACCGTGACAGTGATCACGTATACAAACTATCATTGTATTGAAAGCACGTTTAGATTTTGTAACAGCTCGATTACCGATGTATTTTTATTCATGGCTTATGATTTCCTTGTGATTGTCTTGTAATGTAATCTATTGCAATTTCAAGGTGAAAATAAAGATAGTTTTATCCTTAAGTACCTACTATAGTATTTCGTCCTTAATATTGATGCTCTGTCTGTCTGTATGTTACCATCTATATGTGATATGTACGAAATTAATAATAGAAACTTACAGCGATGAAAATTCTATCTATTTACATATTTTAACTTAAAATCACGCCTCTGTCCCTTATAGAGTAGCCGTATTCGTCACTTCCAGGATGAAAGGAACTAACATCACAAACTTAAATTTTAATATGCTTTAAATGAGTAATATTGATGCGCCTATTCAATCAACTAAGGAATGTTCCTCTATTCTATACCTACTATAGCGAAACGGTTCATTTCCTGATGACTTTGTCGCATGTAGTTACTTCAGATTATGCAATTTGATTTCCATATTATAGAGTTTATAGAATTAAAGCAGTGCGTTGTTGACGTTTATATAGTTTTTGTTTATTTTAGGTCTTATCTTAAAATTAATAAATTACGAAACGAAACTAACACTAAATATGAAAGCTTAGAGACCAATAGTTTTAGATGAGTGAGACTTATTGAACGTCTTGTGAAGAGTCAGGAGTCTCATAGCACAGGGTACCTAATCCTAGTTTGAGCTCCTGTCTCCCACATATACAAGTCACTTTTAAGATTAACCTCAAATAATCTGTCAGTTAGTTTTAAGTACTTTATGTGGGAGCTAAATAAAGAAATTTTTTAATATTATTATTATTATCTTACCCTGTGATCCATCACGGTACCCTAGCCTAGCTTTCGTTGTCCATAATACCAAAAATAATTGTTCTTTATGATAAATACCAATAGGACACTAGTACACTACTTAGTCTTCTTAAACGCATCATATCATCGTACCATCGCAGATATCGAAAGCTAGAATTTACTCTTGAATTACCTACCTGCGAAGAAATATGATGGCTTGCTTACCTGTGGCTGTGTATGGTAGTTCCAGTTGGCATCGGTGAACTGAAGCATGGTCGCCATCACCGGGATGTCCATGAAGAACTCCTCACTGCCACCAGCTTCTATCAGCAACACCTACAGAGAAATTATAAACAAAATGAAAAACGCAACATCAGAATCACTTTGCGTGATTGTTTTGGATGATTTTTTTTAAGTCAAGTGTGGTTTCATTAAATATGTCTTCTTCTTAGCATGTCGATGAAAAATACTATAAATTTTATGACCAGGCCGGAGCCATTAATAAGTAGAGAATATATGCTTGCACTTTCTTATTCTGAAGTTTATGAATCCACTGAGATTGTATGGTGTTATAAAAATAAACTGCTTGCAAATCACAACTCGACCTTAAAATCCTTCACTTCGCTAAGCCTGTTGCTCATCACGCAGCCAGCAGTGCCAGCGCCGATGATGATGAAGTCGTACTCCTTCAGCAGGACCGGAGTATCAGGTGGCTCTCCGTTCACCAGCTCCGCCGTGTCTCGAAGAAACCCCCCGAGAGCATCCATGACTGTTGGTCGTTGAGGCAACCCTGGCTTCCACAGGGCAAGGAATGTGCTGGCAAAGGGAATTAGGTTAGGAATACTTAGTAGGAATAGCGTAGAATAATTTGTACCTAATACAATTGTTTTTCATAAGTTCACAAAGCTTTGCCTTTTGTCAAGTATATAACACCTAGTTAAACTCTATAATTATCCAGGTTATCTTTTTCATAAACATTTGTGAATCGCGCAAGACGATTCAGGAAACTTTATTTATTAATCTGAAATACGCGTTTGAAATCTACTTTGCAGTAACGTATTACTTGAGCTTTTCTGTATAGAGTGTTTCCCTATGATGTTGCAATACGAAATATTATATTCAAAGGAATCTGCCCACTTTTTAGGAGTTAAAAAACTATCGACTTTTTAGGAACTATCGCGCTATGCTACCAAACCACACCTTTTTGTGACTGCGGGTCATAGGTTTCTTTTTACTAAGGAAATCACGGACTTATGTAGAAATTTATTTAATAAATTAACACACCTTACGAACAAGAGGATGCGAAACCACATTTTTATTAGGATTTAGACACTTTTTTGTGTCTTGGCATTAATTTAGACACCTAATTGGCTCACTAAATCTTATGGGAAACTGATAGAACTTCTCTTTTAATAAACAGGAAAAATAATAGTCTGTTACGTTCAAAATTTTCACTTGTACTGGATTGAGTAAATGGGTCAAGTTAACTTTACTATTAGGTGATTTACGTCAGAACCTAACTAACTTGTAAGTAGTTAATTTGATCATTAGTGATCCGGATCTTATTGCGGATCCGGACATTAATTTGGATTATTCTAGATTCCAGGCACACGTCTACGACTTTATATAGTCTATTTTGTTTATTTAGAAAGACTTTGGATTTACAAAGAAATATATTTAAAAAAAATGTGTTATTTTGTCTTCAAATCATTATGAATAGATCCTCGTCGTAATACTTACCATTATATGAAAAAGATTGGAATTTTTAGTAATCGGTATGAGTAGGTAAGTGATTTTTTTCTAATACCTTTTACGTTACAATAATGAATTCTTATTATAAGAATAAAAGTCAAAAATAAATTGGTAACAAATTTATTACAGAATTGTAACACCTAAACAATTTTATTTACAATATTTACAAATAACAGCATGCCACAAACACCTCCATTCTTATTTATCTAATAAAATTAAACGCATATTTCTTTTAAATAGTAAAGTAGGTACACAAGTTTTCATACATTTTGATTTCAGAATTTTCTATTTCAATTATATTTCTACACACCGACCTCGCCTCATCAAAACTAGGTAAAATTTACATGCGAACTCTATCAGATGAGAAAAGAACTAGAATTTATTCGTGTACCAATTAGGCCAGAAGTCGTACCCCTAGGCTATAAACTTCAGGGTCGTACCCCTCCTAGGAAACTCAGTGGAAAATAAAGATACCATCAGATTAATTTATAAGCACAGAATATACAGGCTGTAAAAAAAAGTACTACGTTCCTTTAAACCACTTATTCTACTGATGATACCAAACAACGTTCGCAAAGCACAATAATTTTGCCTTGTCCTTACAAAACTGCAGAAAAGGAGAGCATCTTTGATATGTGAAAAAAAAATCATCAGTAGAACTTGTGGTTTAAAGGAACGTAGTACTTTTTTTTACACCCTGTATAATAGGTATAAGTACGAGATTGAGTTAATAAAAATGCATGCACATGTTTACACATGGCCTCATTTGCTTACGTCTTGTTCACTGGCTGTGGATGTGGGAAGCTAAATCGGTGTTATCTGATGCTATAATTATATTGAAACCACAAACTATTACTCGGTTGTTAGCCCTCAAAAGTAATGGGATTTACCATTGTTTTGATGATGTTTATTTCCATGCGTTTTTGTGTTCTTTTCCGCTTTTTTTTGGCTTAAGACGTCGAGTAAGTGTTACTTCGTGCTTTTAAAAATTGTTGTTTATAAAAAGTACCTTGTACGTACTTTATATAATTCATTATTGACTTAAGTACCTAGTACCTACAGTATCTGATGCCAAATGTAGAGACTATTTTGAGGTAAACAATGAAAAGTTACATAAATGTTTTCTTGTCGCATATCGTTGCTCGAGATCTCAATTTATTTGTAAGACACAGAAACGTTTTGGTTCAACAATAGGCCATGGAATCGAGCAAAATAAAACAAATAAACTTCGAACAATTCTTGAAAAAAAAAAAAAAAAAAACTAATAATACGTACCTAAAATTTTATAATAAATTTTATTAATGCTTAACATTCGTTTAAGGATGAAAACTGATATGTTATTTTAGAGTGGGCTATATAGAGCAGTTGTGTTAATAACAGAGGTAAAACTTACTTAGTTTAATTGATGTGCTATATTTCTTTTAAGATTTAAATCTTTTATGTCTCTAAAACCTATCTGGTATGATGGAGTTGCTGTAAAGTACTTCTAAGAACTCACAAGTAATCCACGAGTAAGAACCCACAAGTAATCAATACAAGGTATACATACAAAATTTTCTATTATTGTCTTAAGTTTTATATTTGGGTAAGTAGGTATACACAATAAGAAATTAGGTAGGTACATGATATCTTATTAATATCACGGTAAGTCATAACGATTGGTGAGATGGTGATAAAACATAAGTTCTTTCATTCATGGTTGTTACTTTTATGTTACTTAATATCCATCGTTGGTATGTTATTTTAACCTGTTGACCGTTAACGAAGCAACAATTGTTCAGAAAAACAAGAAAATAATAAAGACCCAATTCTATATTTCAGAACCAGAAATATATTTATTTATTTTTTATTTATTGAATTAAGAAACAAACAGTTATTTACTTAAAAATAATACAACTTAATTATTATGTTTTTAAACTTACAGTTTCATAAAACCTTAAGTGTAATAACACAAGTTGAAATAAGACAAGGTTAGTTAGCATTTATAATTTTAAGTAAAATACTAAGCTGAAATTACTTTAAAACTAACAACAGTTACATTTTATATTTTTGGCTTCATAAATATAAACATTAATGACAATATTTAATTAATATTTTGCTTGTTGCTTACAATCTCCAAACATCTCCTCTTGAAGGTATTAATGGTTGTACTAAAGATATCTAACTCTTGAAGGTTGCTATTGTAAAAGCGACACGCACGCCTAATGAAACTATTACCAGCATAACAAGTATTACTACCAGGAATAACAAAAAGAGGTTTGTCACGACATGTTCGCTCACATCTCCGAGGCACACGGAAAGATAAAGAGTGCAGCAAATCAGGTGCATCAATAACGTTATTTACTATTTTATATAGAATTGTTGCATCAACACAATCACGGCGAATACTCAACAGGTCAATATTATACCAATATAGTAAAATTATAAAAATAAATATGGCACTAATTATTGCATTTACACGTCAAACACAAGAAACATTGATTAGAATATTACAAACATACAACAAGATACTTACAGCATTCAAAAGACCAAAGAAATATTTTATATCAGTCAATAAATAGAACTAATATAAAGTGTTATAAAGTATTTAATATTCACAAAAACACACAAATTTTAAAGCTTTATTTTCATGAGAACGTTGAGGTTAATACAACGCCTAAAGAGGCTCATAATAATACTCGGCGGCGTATTTGCCTTAACATTTCTTCAGGCGTTTCTCTAAGATCTTTTAATTAAATTGCTATGGAGCTTCCTAACCAGACTAAAAAAAATTGCATTAATTGGTAACATGAAATTTCCTATAGCTGCCAGCACAAACTTTACAAAACGTCGCAAAATACATTATTTATGGCGATAATTTGACCCAACGTATTGTAAACTTGTGATGCAAACCTACAGTTATCGACTCGGCCCACCATTCAACCAATCCTCTTTTATCATATCAGCGCCCTTCTCACCAATCATTATGACAGCAGCATTAGTATTACCACTCACTATGGTCGGCATTATACTAGCGTCTATCACCCTTAGTCCTTCAATACCGTGAACCCTTAGTCGAGGGTCTACAACGGCTTCGGGGTCCCATGAAGGACCCATCTTAGCCGTGCCGCACTGATGATAAATTGTCATAGAAATAGTCCTCACTTGGCACTCGATGTACTCATCAGACATAAACTTCAAGTGTTTACAGTTAGGTAAAGGTTTCATATAAAGTCTGTTGCCGAACTGCTTGAAAGGCGATGCATTTGCCACTTGCACAGCAATTTTTATACCTTCCACTAGTCGAGCCACATCCAGACGATCCTCGTGGTAACGTGGATTCATTATCGGATAGTGGAAGGGATTTGAACTCCTTAATCTTACGTATCCTCTTGTGTTTGGCCGCAGAAGAAGTGGCATGATTGTCCAAGCGTCTTTATTCGCGATCGGCCGGTACACAGAATTATAAACTTCATCAGTCAATCCCAAGATTTTTCTTACCACCTGGCCATTGTCAGAAGAAAACGACGCTGGTGCCATGTGGAACTGTATATCGGGCCACAGACCAGACTCATTCGCATATTTTGTGTTCACAAAAGCAACACCTTCTAAGCCTCCCAAAGTAGTCATAGGCCCCCTTTCATTAATGACGTAGTTCATGGTCACAGGGAAAGCCTGGAAACGGTTTTGGACGATTGCCACAGGTTTATCGACTAGAAATGTCAATCCTCCAACTCCGACGTGATCCTGCAGGTTCTCTCCAACGGGCAGATCTTTTAGAACTTTTATTCCGACTTCTCTTAAATGATCTTTAGGACCAACTCCCGATAACATGAGGAGTTGAGGGCTGTTGATCGCTCCGGCTGATAAGATGACTTCCTTCCTTGCGTACACGACTCTCTTCACGCCGTGTTTGACGAATTCTACGCCATAGGCTTTCATAGTGATGGGATTGATTAACACTCTAGTTACTTGTGTATTCAATGAAATATCAAGGTTACGTCTGGTTCTCACTGGACGCAAAAAGGCCTTAGCTGTGCTGCATCTTGACCCTCGTCGTATCGTTCCTTGAGCTATCATAAAACCTGTTTGATAGGCTCCGTTGATATCTCTGTTTTCGTATCCGATTTCGACACCTGATTCTACGAAGGCGGCTACCAATGGCGTTCGCCAAGGAGCTTCTTGGACTGTCAGGTATCCCCCTCTACCATGGTACTCGCTGTTGGCCAGATAAGGGTTCCTGTTGTCTTCCGATTTCTTGAAATACTTGAGTACTTCTCGGTAATTCCATCCGGGGTTGCCGAAGGATTCCCACTGGTCGTAGTCGTAGCGGTTCCCTCGAACGTAGATCATGTAGTTGAGGACACTGGATCCTCCAAGGACCTGGAATAGATAAAGGTTATGTCAGTTAAATATTTGGAACTCTGGGACCATTACCATTATCTTTCATATATCGGCCTGTGTTTATTGGAAATTGTTTACAATTCTTGAACTCACGCACAGGGCTTTTTGTAATACCTAATACACAAAAGGTCGATTTATGGTGCTAATTCCATTCAAAGTTATGCAACGCAGCAAAAGTTATGATGCCAATCAATTGAAAGGGCGGGCACGAGCTTTTACTATTATTGTTTTCTACTATTGCCTGACGTTTTGAAAACGTGCCTTGCAGCGAAGGTGTGGCGAAATGAAAGTAGAGTTTTACGGGTGTCTGTCCGATAAGTCAACGCCTAAAGGTTGTTCTTGCATGGGAATAGGCTATAACTATTAAACAACTGTTTAATTTACGCTCCTTTCAAATAATTTCCAGCTTAGATTTTTCTAATATGAGAAAATATGGGACACATAACGGCTACATAAGATAAGATAAGAGAAAATATAGCAAAATGTTACAAGTGTAGTCTAGGCCAACTGCAGCGCCGCTTCTCGAAGCCGAGGCAGGCGTAGTTGGTTGGCTTGGCTCCGTCTTGTACTGCAAGTCCAGCTTCGTTAGCTGGAGGTAGCCTGCTAGCGAAGGGAATATTCTATTGTGTATCAATTACTGACCTTTCCCCTAGGCCAAGGCCAACTGCAGCGTCGCTTCTTGAAGCCGAGGCAGGCGTAATTGGTCGGCTCCGTCTTGTACTGCCAGTCCAGCTTCGTTATTTGGAGGTAGTTTGCTAGCGAAGGGACTATTTGTGTATCAGATACTAACCTTTCCTCTAGGCCAACTGCAGCGTCGTTTCTTGAAGCCAAGACAAGCGTAGTTGGTCGGCTCCGTCTTGTACTGCCAGTCCAGCTTCGTTAGTTGGAGGTAGCCCGCTAACGAAGGGACGTCTGATATCTCGTTCTCATCTGGACCTGGAAATATTCAACATTCATCTGTTAGATTTGTTTTTATGTGAATCGCCGAATAATTTCTTCTGCCACTCATTGACGAATTTCAATAACATTGACTGCCTCTGTGGTCGCGTGATTAGTGCCTTAGGTTCTCGATTCGGAAGTCATACATTCAAGATACAACAGGATAATCATTCTTCAAAGAGCACGGTCAGCTTCTGATAGTCTATAATCTTAATTATCATCATATCATCATCATCATTACCCCATATACCTACGTCCCCACTGAGAAGTACGAGCAGCGTACCCAGAATTAGGGCAATTATTATCATTTAGTGAAAATTTAACGTACCACTTTCCAGCAGTAGTGTATTCCACTTATTAATTTCGGTGAGTCGGTTCGCCACCACAGCCCCTGCCGATCCTCCACCCACCACAATGAAGTCATACTCCATCCTCGGCTCCTTATCTAGAACCCTCGCTTCAGGGTCATACGAGTTGTAGTTGTGGTATGTCAGCGCTCCCAGCAGAAGGGGTATAATCCACAGTCCGGTCACACTGATGGTTTTCAGCGCTGTCGACGCTAGAAGCACGTGGACAGCCATCTTGAATCTATCACAGTTCTATTTTTAAATTTTATATGTGGCCAGTATTCTATCACAGCTACTAGTACTAGCTATTGCTTTGGTTAAGGACTAGGTTATAGATGGTTGGGTGTATGTGGTTGTGGGTCTGGAGGTCTGCTTCTCCTCAAGGGTTGGGTGGTCGGTGGAAGCCGGCGTGGCGGCGGCATGTTACGCCTCATCGCATGCGCAGGGGACTTCGTGCCTTAATATGTCTCGCACCTGGAATAGGAAAAAGAAAACACGTTATCATCCATGTACATTACGTAAACACTTCAGTATACTTTAACACATAGAAATAAATAACACACCTACATCCATTACAGGGTGCGCAGACCGTTAATAGCGTAATAGAACCTGTCATAAGACAAATCTAGGTGATATTGCGGTATTGATAGGTAGTAAGCCCAACTACACAAACCTTCGGGTTTCTTGTTCATTTTGTCAGAATATTAAAACTAATACATTATTGTTCTCTTTCAGGTAAGGAAAAGCACGCAAAGACTACAATAATACAGTAATATTATTCAACAAGAGGTAACATTATGCTTTGTTTGGAAGGAAGCAAATAACTCCTAACCGTCTGTAATTTTGTGCTCCTAACTAGCAAACGACTGTCTTTCTCATTTCACAGTAGTTATGGTTATGTATGTATGAGAAGTAAATATTTTTAAATAAGTCTTAGACTGGAGAAAGTACTAGCTACATAAGTCTAGCACAGTAAAATAAATATCTATATGTTTTTGAGGGATTTACCCAATTTATTTTACCGGCCGCTGCTGGTCATGGGCCTATCACATTTGGAAGGTAATTACCGACAGACGATTAGCGAATGCAGTGCAAGGTAATTTATTCATAGAAAAAAAATCCCTGGATCTGTGATTTACGTATCTCTTGGTTGAGATGGAAGGATGCTATTCTGACCCGGCATCACAGTAGGTATACTTAGTTTCAGCCGACTAGACTGAATAGGGAAAGTATCTGAGACACAAAACCAGACCTTCTACTCATTTCCCTATAAAATAAACTCGAACAATAACAGTTCCTCCGGCATTCGATCCAATATTACGTCAGGCGATACTTTCACAGATCGCCCGGGGACTGTGGTGTGGACTGTTATGCCGCCTGGAAATTAGATCGTATCTTCCGTACTACGAGGAAACGTGAACCACACTCATATTGTAAAATACTAAGCTGATATACATTGGAAATATGGAATAAGATGACCATTAGAATATAAATAGTGAAGCATAATTTGTTGCAATAAGAAATTTTGAGTGTATGTTCAGGTTAGGGTCTGAGCGCGGTTGGTTAAAATAGGTATTTTGAGATAACGAAAACGTCGGGCAAAGGTATGCCCGACGTTTCGATCGAGCTGCTGCAAGTTCTTCTTCACACTGAGGCATAGTCTTAAATAATCTACTTGTTCCTCGTTTGAAATGCTATTTGAACTAGATAGTTTTAAAGTTAGCAAAGTCTCACTAAAATATAACTAATTTGTAACTGCCACCTAAGACACTTATTGTTTCAAAGTCTTTATGTCCGCGAATGCACTACGCTATCATTTCTCTGTGTGGATAATTATAGCAACTCTCTTTACGTTGTCATTCATAAAAAAACTGTATTGCGACCTTGATTTACTTTCAATTGTCATGTCTGTCTGTCTCCAGCGAATTGATTTCTTCCATTGCTTTGCTTGTGCGAAATTCACTACTCAACAATTTGGTTCTCTTGTAGATGTACGTTGATGATTTCCTATATGGCGATAACACTACAATTTATTCTCTTGTGGATCTATGTTGATGATTCCTTGTGTGGTGTTTTGATGATGGAGGAAGCTGTGATATTGGTGGAAAATTGGAAAGTTATAGATAGTCTTATAAAGGCGTAAGCGATCGCCAATAAGATGTTACGATGGGAACTTCCTCATCCGCAGTTTATTGGTGGATTTATTTTACTAGTCAGAATTTAAGTACCTATTTTAGACAACAACTTTTTGTAAAATATCTCAAATGTAAAATGTTTTAATTTTTTTGGTGATTCTGAAAAATCAGAGCATAAATACTTTATTGTACTCAAGAAAATTACATGTTATAATTAATCACAAAACAAAATATGTACACAAAGAATGTGCACGTAAATTTAAAATTGAATACGCATTATAATATAAAGTAGCTTCAACGATTTTGTAATACCTGCAAACAAAGAATTATTTTCATTACAAAAATTATTGTTTTGATAATACAGACTAGTGTGCACAAACTAAGCGGTTGTACAAAAAGACGTCACAACAGACGTAAACAATGATGATAGCAAGTGTGACGACCCGAGCGTGGAGGCTGCGAGTGTGACGATTATTTAGTGAGGGCGTCGTGCGTGACGAACGTCTGCTCCAATTGATATTTTTGGAGTCTGGGATCGTACTACAAGATAGCTGTTTGGTCATTCACCATGTATAGAGGTACCATCGCCACTATACTTGCTGTACCTCTAGGTATGATTGGTATCATTTTCTATGTCTATGAGAATGACTTGTGGTAATTTTTTGACATTGCCAAAAAAGTCGTCCAACTAGATAAAAATACTTACCTATCTCTATCTTTGCACTTAATGTGAGAAAATATTTTTTTACTTCTTTTTATAAACTTTTTCTGTCATCCTCAGTCCAAAAAGTGTTCTAAAGTGTATTAAATTGAAAAACTTTATATATTTATCAACGAAAGACCATGACACAAGTTATCAACACTGAGACCTACAAAATTTGACAATATGTACCTATATCAGCAAGTCATTATAAATAGGCAATTTTCTATTCATTATTAATGAAATGGCAAGTAAATTGATTAATGTCCGGTCCATATAATCGGTAACAATGATAAATCTATTGTAAATCAATTTTAAATCACTTTTATTTTTAATGTATGTAGTACAAAACGTAGCGTCGCAGAACATAGCCGTATTTATAAATTACTCGCTGTTTTTGTTACTTGTTTTACATGAGCAACACCATGATTACGATGTAACACAAAATTAAATTGAGTTATAATAATAACAAGGTAGTGTCATAAACAACTTCATTTCAAATAACCCACAATGAAATGAGTTATACAACGCTTTCTTTAGTATACCGGATGTTTAGGTGACGTGAACCATTAAACAACGTTGTTTATGGTCAATTCCTGATAAAGGGACTATTAAAATTGGGTAAAGACCCATTCGTCTCGTTCGAGCTTATCCTATCATCTGACTAATTATATGAGTCCAGTTTGGGCATCGATAGGTGTTTATATTTGATTCTTTTAGACGGTAAATTACGAAAAAATCCAATTGCAAATTGCAAAAGCGCAACTAATAATAATTAAATTACGCGTTTTTTAGTTATATCATCTTGTATACAGTGACGGATTCGTAATAATAAATACCATCTAGGTATTCTGATGTCTTGGAAATTTCTCTCATCGAATAAGATAGTAATTTATTTATTTCCAATGTCACATACTGTATCAAGATTCACAGTTTATAGCAGTGCTGAGTGCGTGGACCCAGTCTAATGATGATTTTAATAATAGTGATTCAATCAGCTGATCGTTACTTTTATTTCGTAGGATATAACAAAACATCACAGTATACTTAATCGCCGTTCCTAGGAATTAAATTTTAATGTTCTAACCGCCAGACTACAGAACAGAGACAGAGGCCAATTCGATGTTTAATTTAAACCGGAAGTTCAAATAGAGCAATAATGCGTAAAAATTGACGGCATCGATACGATCCATTAGAATCGATTATAATTTTCGCGGACGAGTGGCTCTAAATAAATGTCTTGCTTACTTAAATTTAAATTCGTTTAAGTTTTATCTTTTTGTGCGGATTTTTATCAGTGAACGGGCCTATTGAAACCGTTTTCAACTAGTTTTAAAAACGTTAGTGTTAAGAATATTAACTTTAGGTAATATGGCAAAAAAGATATATAGCTAAATTAATAAATATCAAAATAAAAATATGAAAGTGAATCGGTTGAACTATGTGGGTTATTCTCACGGTTATCATTCGTAACTCACGTAATATACAATCGTAAACAAATGCTGTATTGTATACAATTCACAATAACTGTCTAATATCTCAATCTGGTGGTATCATTCTCACGCGATATCTTCCGACCATCTTGTGTGCTTATAGCAGGTAATTAGAATAAAGTTACCCGTATGTCGGATATCAGTGGAAGAAGAGCGGGTCTTCTGGCCATGGTGAATGGTAACGAGGCTTGACCTCCTTGCCATGGTCAATCCACATCAGTGGACGGTTTTGCAAGTATACTTAGTACTTTGTTCATCCCTCAGCCTTTATCATGCTCTATGATCTAAGTTTAAGCTTACGGAGATAGTGGATTCAGATCTCGGTGAGGCACATTGATTGTAGGTGATTGATTGTCATTCCGTCGGTTGGGCATGGAATGTGAATAGCACACGATTAAATTATTAAACAAAGATTATATAAGTGTTTGAATTCTTTTGGGTGAAGGCTGTTCATTGACATGCTGACTTAGATAATGATTGCTGCAATTTTGCCGTTTAGTTTAAATACAACAAATTTTTAATCTATGTTTGTTAAGGTTGGTGTTCGTTACCATTGAATTCCGATTTTGGTAAATGAGCCAAGAGTTTCAACTCTCTCTTGTGTAGAAATCCTGCCCATATCTTATCTGGATTTGGTACGTAAAATTTAAACAGTCAAGTCCGTACGTAGAGTCTGTTCGAAAAGAGAACAGGCATAGAATCGGAGGGCGCACTTTTGTATTAATTAGCCCACGGCTGGTTGCGTGGCGTTTATGCCTAGGTCTTTGACCTAAAACCTTCAAAATTTTATGTAGAAGGTTACTGTTAAAGTCTTGGGCATAATCCTCACACGAACAAGCGACAGTTAATTAAATACAAATGCGCGCCCTCAAATTCCATGCCTGTTCTCTTTTCGAACAGACTCTATCAGTGACTAAATATGGGGTAAATATGGTGGTATCATGTCACCGTTGTCATTGTAACCTGTGCATAACAGTCTAGTTATGGTAACTGAACCAAGAGCTGAAGGCCGTACTAAAACACTTTCTTTCTATATCTGGTTCGCTTGGACATGTTATTTTAACACTTGCACAGTTCGTTGACATTATAGTAACCTAAGCGAGATGACCCAGAAACATGTTTTAGATTGTGGAATATTTGTTATGGCAACAAGATTAGACACGTCCTGATTAAAAATTTTAATATGACATATTATTAAAGCGTTATTCATAATTCTAAAATATTCGGCTATTCACTTGTGGATTGATGGAGATATACGAGTAGACCTCATCGTTTTGAGGGTCTTCAAGAGAAGAAAGTCACACTACACCGCCCGTCAAGTGCGACTTTCGATCAATCCACAATTGAGTAGCCGAGTATTTTATAAATATGAAAAAATGTTTGGTATGTTTTATTTATTTGCGATTGGACTCTAGACTTGGACGAAACAACCTCTAAGACTCTCGGCCATTGGTGATCGAGACGGAGTCGACGATGAAACGAGAGCTCATCCAGAAACCTTGATAGATGAAGGCACTGACATTCCGCTGATGTTTGTTTTCAATCACGACGTTTGTTTCAAGCGTTTGTTTCAATTTATTAAACAGCGTATTTTGCTAAATATTCTGGAACGCACTCTACCATAAGATCACGTCCGTATTATGCAATAGGGAAGGTAGAACATATTGTCAAAGTTTAATGCCCGTTAAAGGCGTATCGCAAGGCGTATTGTGTTATAAATGTCAATTTACCTTCATAATATTGGATTCTATTGAACTGTCAATCAGAAAGACTGGTGCTGTACTGAACACTTACTACTTAGCGGCTTACAAATGTTAAAAGCATTATTAAGCTTCTTCGACAGCCCAAATAAACTGTATCTGATGACATGCCAAAATATGGTGCGTCTTGCAGACTTATCGGAACACCTGTATGGCAAGTATATCAACAGGTGAAGGCCACACGGACTGCATATCAGCTGTCAATCTGAAGATAGCGCCGCAACGTGTCTTGTAACCAAGAACACCGGTCACTGGTCACCAGGTGGTCCGAAAGTGTACCACCGGGTGAAGGCCGCGCCGAAATGCTTTCACTCTTGCGCAACTCACGGTGAGTGACATATCGTGTGACGTCACCGTGTTTTGATGACCTTGACCGAAAGAAATTTTATCAGTGTTGCCAGATTTTATATTAAAATCACCCCTTTCTTTATCTGCGGATGACGTAAAGGATCATCCTTAAAACTCATTTATATGTCCCCATCAAGGGGTACGTACGATCCTAAATGAAATGGTACGAGGCGAGATTTGAACCGTCACCTCCCGTGACAGAAGGCAGCAGCTCTATGAGCTCTATGCTCTATCCACTACAAAGACCCAAGAGATGGCACCGGAAAATGAGCATCTTGTTCCCTGTGAATACGATCGCGCTCTTCACTATACCATTTCGCCATACAATGGAACTAGACAAGATATTACAAGTGTTATGTATGATGTATCTGATAACAAATCTGTTTGTAATGTTGGTAATCATGTAGAGAAGTAGACTTAGTAATTATGACTTAGTTATAATCCTGTTTTATAATCTGTGGACTTGAACGCAGCGCTACGGTTCGTTGGGCCCTCGTAATAGAACATTCCTAATATTATGCATACGAGTCGAGTATTGCGTGTGTTACAGCACCGATCGTTTACGCCATATTACGTAGAGACGTAAAACCCACTTGAATTAATAATGGTCACTTATGGTGCAGAATATGCACCCTTTACAACAACATTGTTTGATTTTTCGGGCCTTTAATATTTCTTGTAATTCAGAAGGCTCTATTTTTGGTTTCTTTGTCAATGTTCGCTGCTTTTGTGTCATTTTTTCATTTTTTCATTGAAATTGGAAGGGGAACATATTCGGTAGATCTTTGGTGGCAGCTACAGTATTAACATTTTACATGGGTGGTAGAGTAACTTCTCAAATACCAATAGAATTACATAATCTGTGTATACTAGGCCTACACACGCCGGCAAGAGAACCGGTATGCAGCCGGCAGTGCATTGGGCATTCGGTGTTGCAATCTGGCAATACCACGTCATTAATTACATAATGGTCAGCGTGGTTTCGCCATGTTACCAGTCTTGGAATCCCGCTTTTCCGCGGCCATGACACACTTCCAAATTCGAATTTCTAGAGCGATGACTTCAACGGCTTATGTTCGTATTGTTTTTGCATTATTTTCGTGTTTACACTCCACTAGGCAAGTAGTCTGAATGCATTTATTTGGGATTGTTTCATTAATAGGTGTGGCGAATTTATCGATTAACCTTTGTCTTATTTGCCTTAAATAATGTAAAAAAAATATTTACGTAAAACATCAAATTCTTAGAATCCTACTAAAAAGACAATCGATTGTTAACATTAATTATTAGTGTCTCCACTCCACTGCATACCTACTTGTACGATTTATACAAAAGGTTTAAAAGTAAGGAAGATTCGTTACATAATGTTTTGTCTACGCTAAGTATCTCGGCTTACATGCAACAGTTTTTGTTCTGAGTGCGAGAGGCAAAGACAGCAATGAAATCGTCAACAGAGCACTGGCACTGTCTGGCATCATTAACCTGCCAACCTCAGCCGCGACACTGCTTTCCAATCAAGCATGTATCTCGAGCAGGGGTACCAACATTACCGTCATAAACTTAATCTGAACTTAGGCATGTTTAGGCGTGATTTAAAATTTAACCAATCATAATATCGCGTCGTGTCGTGGCTTGATTTAAATGGGATATTTTGATTTGTTATTCGACTTAGGTCGTGTTGCAATCCAGCTTTTTTCTCGAATTCGATTGCTGTTTTTAGACTATTTTATTGAAATTATATCGAAATATTAATTTGCACAGTAAAATCACGAGCGTTTATGATAATTTTCTTACTGACAGGATTTATTAGTTAATAATGTGAATGCTGTAGCATTCCGAATTTCTAAAATTAAGTGAAGGTTATCAAATAATTATAGATTTTATGTTTGTTATTAGCATAATAATAAAGATCTGCAATTTCTTTAGATTATTTACTGTCTTTCTTGACTGCTCTGTCGAGACTGTGTTCAACCCTACCCACACGCTAGTCTACACGACTGCATGTTGTAACCTTCGCCTTGCGAGGACTATAACCTTCTTTTGGCAATGTATTAATAGCTGTTATATCATTATGTAAAATTAATTCAGATATGGACATTTGAACTCATTTCCTAACTCAGCTTAGATTCGGTCAAAATTAAAGTTTAGAAATACCCATTAGTATTTAATTCGTTACCAGGATATCAGGTCAGGCTGTATAAGTGTACCTAATATTTCTGATCTGGGTTAAACCTTTTTTGTATATGTTGTTTTTAATAGGGTCAATTCTTTCAATATCTTTTTATTAGATTAAAAACAATCCTACTTCGTCATAGTCAAACTGGAGTGAGACTATATTTTTGTTGACGATATTCCTATTGATGATCGATGAAGTGATTTCTGAGATTGCCAAACCTTATACACAGCATTATCGAATCCACTTTATTAAATTACCCAAATCCGGAGCAGAGAATGGTATCTTAGGAAATATTCAATTACAGAAATTACGAACACGAAATACTATAAGCTTGTGATTTGCATAAGACAATCGAACTATTTTTTGATTACATTACGATTGTTACGTCACTATATGAGCTTCGGACAATATGTGGTCGTGACGATAAACCGCAGGTTTGGGATTGATCTCAGTAACTTTTTCTACTTCATCGACTTCAAAATAAGGTCTCATTATTTTGTTTCATTATTTTGTGGTTTAGCGTTATTGAATGAGATTCTTGTTACTATGGGTTATAGCTTTTGTTTTTTTTTTGCTGAATATGCATTCTTCTTATGAAATTTATAACTCGTGTATTGTTATTTATGTCGGTAGAGTTTTGTCGCATAACGGATCGCATTGCATCGATTTCTATATGTTCAGCTGTTTCCTTATTGCCTGGTTACCTGAATGATATTGCATTGCCTTGCCTATGTTTGTAATGTATTTGTTCCTATTCTTTGTAGTTTTTATTATATTATTGCTAAAAAATATATACATATGCATGCACATCACACAACTCTTCACTACGAGCAACTAATTTTGTTTTTGAACAAATGTCGAAATGTGCGACTATTCTATATCGATGGCATCGCAGCAGATGGCACGGTTTCTGGGTTTTAATCATCAGGGAGATGGTATGCTAGTTTGCCGCTATGAACTAACGTAAATATTAAATTAAAAAAAGAAAAATATATTTCCGCAATCGTCATCTTCATTATCATCAGTTACAATTATTTCACTACAAGTAGCTTGCGGCTTTAGATCCGTTTACATCAATTTCCTCGCGGTTCCCATGTATCGTTGATATATCCATGTAAACGCATGATGATGATAATTAGCAGTAAATGAACAAATGGAATCTCGGCTCATGGTGGTTATATCATAATACTGAGCTTTCACTCACTTAGCGAGCAATCTAAAATGAGCTATCAGCATAACAATATTAATTGTTTAATGAGTGGTTTGTGTATTCTGCACTATATTTACATCATTAGAGGTTGAATTGTGATCCTTTGCTTTCAGAACTTTGATCATCATTTACTAATTTGCACATGATTAACAAAGAACGGTCTATTGCTTTTTGCTTCACCTTTGCAACTTTTGCTTTGTGATCATTCATATTTCGAATCCGTAGACGTGAGGTCAGACAAGAAACATTGAAGGGGTTTTGTTCTTCAGGCATTGAAATGATGATTATCTATTGAAGGTACTTCTTTTGGATGGAAAATATATACGGCTCTATAAATATTGTGTTGCTGAATTATTTCAATTTCAAATGCTGTTCTGTGACCTTCGCTCCCAATGTAGTAAATTTAAGCAGTAATTTGCTCAAGTCTATATCCATCAAAGTGTTCGTTTGTGATGCAAATGAGCGAGCGACAATTCCTAGTTCCTTGCTCGTGTTACGTCGCTCATGGGTCCTTTCCTTACAGTTGCGGTTACTAAGTACTTGCACTTTCAATATTGCTTTGGCATCCATTGCTGCTACTGTTACAATTTGTAACTGTGACACTTATTTTCCTTATGAGGTAGCCAGATCGTCTAAAGCTAAAAAATTCCCTTTTAGGAGGAACTAATTTTAAGAAGGGATTTCTAATTGATGTACCAAACCAAATCCTAAATTGCAATAGATGGAAATTGGGTTCCATAACCGTCACAAAGTATACCTAGGTATATGCTATATGCTATATGCTACCTAGGTAGGTCTAGCTGGAACATTCTAGCATGGAAGTACAAACAGAAGTAGCAATGTATGAAGAACATGACATTATTAGTGAGAGAGAATAGAACCAATGCTCTTACATCACCTTCTCTCTCGGTATTTGCATGCCTGTTTACTATGACAACGGCTTCATGCTTTGATATCACCGGCTCGCGATTGTTGGTATTCTATGGCATTTTTTTGTTTGCTGTTATTGGTATTGCATTATGTGTGACCATTTTTAGTGTGAAATTTTCACAGACCATCGATTTACTGATGACTTTTTGCAATTTTTTGACGTAGTTCTTGAATGGAAATTAAGCGGTCACTTGGATAACGTAATATTTACTTATAATAAAACTGACGGAAGTATAAAAATATTGAGCGTTATGTCTGTCTATTCATAAACTACTTACAGTGACCTCAGCTACAGATCTTATTGAAGTTTATAGATCATAGAAATGTTTCAACAATATATTCTTCGATTGCATATAAAAAACCAGTAACATTTAATTCTCTTCACATTAACTATTCAAAGTAGTGTACTTGTGAACTATTACTTCACACCTTCTATTTACAAAATGTCGCCTTACCATGTAATAGGTGACGTGACATAAACATATTTTATAAATAACATTTAGTACTGTGGTCTGGTGAGTTTTGTGATAGACAATGTTCATCTTCAGCCTGTCATCGAGTCGTCCATGTGGAAGAGTAAAATTTTAAATTGTCTTTTCATTTCGGCTGTTGTGTGTTTAATCTTTAACAAGTTGGGTGCATATATGCTCAAGTACCTTTTATGACTTTAAAAAAGTCTGCATAAAGCACATATCTATACTTTAGACCGAGCTGAGTGGCGTGCCATGGGAGAGGCCTATGTCCAGCAGTGGACTGATACAGGCTGATGATGATATTCACTCTCGTTAATTAAGATCGGGAGTCTCTAAATTCGATTTGTTTGTACAGAGTTCCTCTTCCGTAGTAGATGTGATTTTGTGTTTTACTGACTATTGTATCTTCTAAACGATAGTGATGTAACCGCAAATCTTTGACGGCTGCGTCTGCGCAGCTGGAAGCCGGCTTTTTAAAAGAAGTTTCATGTGGTTTGTGTTTGGATTGTGCTTTAAAATAAATTCGTGCTGTTCTGGGTCAGTTACAAATTATTATTGTATTTGAACCCGAACCAAATATTCTTTGATGATTTTAATGTTCAGGTTTAATTTTAGAAATCTTGACTTATTTTTACTATTTATCTTTATGTTTTTTTTTTTGCGTTTAAACCCACGTTACGTGGTGTACTATACTCTACCCTTAAATGAAGCTTCAATCACAATCACAGGGAACCTAATAAGTGATCTGCATATCTAGTAATGCCCGCAAAGTCGTCGACCTAAGAAATGAAACTCATCTGACCCGGGGCGGGACTGATATTAACCTTCTAAATTATTATGTTAATCGTATTTGCGTCTCTAGTCAAGAACTATGAGACATTTGTAGTATTATTCCGTCTATTATATACGTGTCTACAATCTGCAATTCAAATATGTAGGTACTGTCTCACCCAAATATTTGTTTTTTGTAACGTCCTGCTCACACCATCTCCAGTGGAACATGGCCCTTATGTAAGCGGCTGTGACATTTCCTCTGCAATTTCTTTACGTAAACCTTCGAAGAAGCGACACTGGATCGTTCTGGAACTTCATAGCCGTTCCTGAGCGTTGATTTGCTTTTACGAGCGACCATTGTTGTGGATACCAACCATTAGCAATATAGTGCATTTTTGCATAGATTCTTTGGGTTGTGGTTGAATTTGTTTACTGCAAGTTTACTGTAATAATAAGATTGGATTTATCAGTGCACAGATATTCATAACTGCAGTTTAACACAATTCGCGAAATAATTGTGACACAAAACAAAAGATAAAGACTCAAGAAACCAAGTCACGCCTATGCAGCATCAATGCCTATAAGCAGTACGACCTTTCCTAGGAAAATCTCTTTCGCTTTTGGTAAATTATGGCCCGTATTTATAATCAGCTCTCAAGAGTGACAGCGAGTTTGAGTTCGTATCAGAAATGTCATTTCAGTACAAAACGATCTGTCAAATCCATACTCAATATTGCTCTTAATCTTGAGAGCGCTTTATAAATACGAGCCTATGAGTCAGTATGCTCGGATGAATAAGCATCATTCTACAGTACCTATGCTCGGATGATAAGCATCTGGTTGGTACATTCTATGTTATTTCATCGCTCCCATACCAGCCTGTCTAATAAATCTCCGCAGTACTTGTTAAAGCTAAATGATTGCGATTACGTACGATCGTGTTAGTTTATTTACTTCCTTATTAATTCTAAATCTTGCAACTTAAATCAGTTACATCTTCGCGGTTACCAGGGCATGAAAATGACTGCATAATAATCATAATAAGCTCTTAGACTAATACATTATTATTATTATAGCACACCTTAGTCAAAGCGACAGTAACATTTGCTTCCTTAGTTATGTTTGCTCGTTCGAATTTTAAGATTTTACTAAGAACAATGATTCCCCTGATAATCATCTCTTATGCACCTCTTAAGAAGGTAAATAGTCGTGGTTTGGGTGCCTATTTAAGTATAATTTAAAACTCATTATAATTTGAACCAAGGTTTTAGCAAACCATTTTACTGTATTCAGCGCGATGAAATAAGTGTGAATTCTGTCAAGAACAATTCTAATAGTGTTTCATTATGTTTAACTATGGGAAGGATTCATATATTATACAAGAATTTGAATAGTTAGTTCCGCTGACATAACAGTAAATATAGTAATTTAAATAAAATATAGAGTCATTAGAAAAGATCATTAAGGCCCCCTTCTTCCAGTGCTCCCTGTCTCTGTCTTTTTCTTTATGTATAAGGAGTACAGAAAATAACCACACTTTCGCTCATTTTTACGTTTTTATTTTATATAGAAAAAAATAAGCGCCAAATTATAAATCTATCCATTAATATCCCTGCCAAACCTGATAAGTAAATGAACTGCTAAATTTTCAAAAAAATAGCATTCACCCAAGTCTCATAAAACTTAAAATACTCTCAAAATCGATGTTACTTCTGATTTTTTTTTTATCGAGTCAAATGTTAAATATTGTGTTTTTATCCATAAAAGTCACTAGATCAAACGTTTATCTGTACTATATATTTTTTTAGGATTTTAAATATGATGATTTCTATGAAAACAACTCGATTTAGAAACATAAATTTCGAAGAAGGGGCCCTTAATCATTCGTTCAGCAATGATAATTATTTTATCATCATCTTCATCATCTATGGTCTTTTCTTGGATCATTCGTTATCTGCCATTCATTATATTATCGTCATATTTAATGTTCCTTTCAACTTCACTTATAAAATTTTGTTGTGTTGGATAAAATTATTTATTTGCTGAAGGCAATGAAAAATATGATCGCAAAATAGTATCAATAAAGTGTACTGTAGATGATTCAGAAAATACATTAAGTACTTATTTTATTTTAATCTACTGTAGGGAACCGTCACAAGTTAAAACTAACATTCATTTTAAAGTTTTGGAAGCGACCTAAAATCAAAAACCACAATATACGTACTTCCTCCAAAATCTAAAGCTTCATCTGATAACTTTATTCACCTTGTGTTTCCTAAAGCTGACTGGCACACTTCCTACTATTTACGTTCTGGTTAAACTGGTTAGACTATCGCAAGCGCAACTGGCTAATGCGACAATTTGACGGACAGACCAATAAACTGTTTTAGTGTTTGGCAATGAAATTATATGTGGTTATGTCACATTTATTTTGTAATTTATGTTGGGTATGTTGCTAGGAGGCCTTAGTCAACCTTAGTATTGTTAAATAACGCAGTGTTAGTATTAAATAGAGTAAGAATATGTTATGTGAAAAAATCTCACTGCTTTGATGTCGTTGCACTATTAAAAGCTTCCGATAAATACGAGTAAATAATAGAATTCAAAGAAGATAGAAGTACCATGACGTAACTAAAAGTATCTTTTGGATTGAGGATATGAGGACTCGTGGTCCATTTGTGAACCAAGGCAGTATAATTAGCTTAAACCATTAAAGCACATGACCACACATAATGCATGTAAGTGAATATGGCTCAGATTGTAGGCAAAACGTACGGCGGCCATGACGTAAGAGATAGTAGCCAATTGGTATTGAATTAGCCTTTGCATAATCCCGCTCTGCGCACGCGCCAGTGTTTCGAACATGCAAGAATCGGTGGCGGAGATGCCAAAGTTTTCACGTTTTTATTTAAAAATGTGTCCAGAAAATAACGCAACACTTCTCGTAGGGGCGCGCTCAACCCCTTGTTTCTAAACAATTTTATTGTGTGTATAAAAATATTAACGTCCGTTTCGTATGTTCGTTATCGGGAAAATAATTTTTAATTGATATATTTTTTTTTAAAGCTTAGGACGTATTTACGTGTGCGCTACCACGGTGCTTTCTCCGTCATACAAAATAGAAAACGTGAAATTTGCAGTCATAAAATTAATGCGGTAACGTAATTAATTTTGGTCGTCGTTTCGAAATAATTAAAATTGTTTATTTATTTTAAAAGGATCGAATCATTCAAGGGTAAAGCCAATTAGTGAAGTTTTTTAATACCTCTATTTATGTTGTGTATTATATCAATATTATTTCAATAAGGTATTGACCTTCATTTTAATAAAAATATATTTTTTCTTATTTAACTTGTCCTTGCTTTCTCATTTGAGCTTGCAAGTACATATTTCAAAAGCATTATGTTGGTGTTACTTGTTTTACATTATTGCCTCAAGACCAGTATCAAGGTAAAATAAGACTTTTACTTAGTACATGTTTCAGTATATTTCGAAATTTATGATAATAGTGTAAAGATGTCCTCTGTTTATAATAGTGCTAAATGTTTGAAAAGGTCATAGCTAGTTGCAAGTAGTACTTCACAATTTATGTTTGTTTATGTTTTTTTTTTAAATCCATCCAACATTTATTTTACCTCGGCAAAACTTTTGGTGAGATTAAATTCATCTATCATAATACGATATCTTCAAAAGTTACCTTCATATTACTGAAATGTAAGAAATACTTTCACGGATTTGGGCTTATACCACATTATTTTCAAAATTAAAATGAATATTGTGTCTGTAAGGTTAAATTAATAAAATTAAGTGTTTTTACAAGCCAATAAATTTTCGAACCTGTGTTCTGTGCCTGCATCATTGCCACACAAAATCAGAATAAAAGTTCGACAATACCGGCAAGTTGCGCATGAGTTTCGGCATAGCATGATTACTGACTATAATCTGGCATAATGTCCAACGTCCTTGGCTCAGATAGTCATCTGTTACAACCTGCAGTATAATTTCTATAATTGGTGATGCAATATCATAGAGGCCATCGTCGCCGGTTTGATAATTTGATTTTGTCATTACAGCATTGTGATCGTCATCATTACTTTTGATTTTCGATTTGGTAGGCTCGTTATTATCTGGCCTTGCTCTATTTGAAATTTTGTTCAATTTGTCACCATACTTTTGTGATTGTCATCATTACTGATAATTTTCTATTTGGTGGGCTCATTAGGTATATTATCTAGTCTTGCTCTATTTGTTTTAGAATTATTATAGGAATATATGAACATGTAGGTAGGTAATAAAATCAGTTTGTATTCATATTAAGAATACCCTTACATACATTTTCGGTTGGTAATATAACAAAACGGACTAAGACATCCAACCGAATTAGCATCAATTTTGTAAGGTTTACGAAATTAGTTTTGATGAAAGATTCCAAATTTTATCAACAAAAACAATCTTGCAATCGAATAGTAAAATATTATTATATGTATAATAAACGCTTTCAATCGATCATTCACTAAGATAATAAAAGTAATATTTAAGTGTTGTGGAATAATCTGATGGTTCCTATAGTACAAGCTTTATGGTGAATTAATAAAATAACACTCACTTTCATCTCTGATGATTTCCTGGTACAACTTGCACACAACAGAAGAACTTCTTATCACCGGCCTTCTTCACTGTCACCAAATATCAATGCACTGTTTCTCGTCACTCACTTATTGACTCTTTTAGAATCACTGGAATTGTCGAAGAAAGTCACGCAGCAGTTGTACTATGCACTCAGTATGATGTTATGACATTTGCATTGTTAGATACGCTCTCACGGTCCTAACTCTTCTCACTATCGATGCACTTTAACCTTACTGCACTGCAAGAAAAGTAAAAACTCAAATTATAAAAAGAAAAACAAAAGTGTATTGTAATTATCGTGAACCCTAAGCTGAGGAAACCAGATAACGATGATATTGTTGTGTTACACAAGTATGTTGTGGAGCTGGGAAAGATGTAAGATGGTATGGAAACGGGAGCTGATAATGTTGCGGGAAAAGATTCAGATAGAGAGGATATAAACATCTGTACAAACGAATGCAGTCCTAGATAAACATCGACTATCCCGTAAGATCTAGAAGCCGCAACATGAGACCGAAACGAAACCAAAAGTTGCGGTAATAATTCTAGAAACAATTGCTGCTAAAATGAAAGACGCATACCGGCCAATCCAAAAGCAGCTTTTATGAAAGGATGATTAACAAAGCTAAGTCCCACAGAAAGAACAGTTTACATTGAGACGTTAACACAAACTGAGCAGAGTTTACTGCAACGATTGTTGTTATCTAACTCTGACTAATTATAATTAGCCTGATTACCCACCATTTGACTTAAGCTGAGGAAGCTATTAACCTCAAAATGGGTTTAAAATTACGGGTTAACATGGGTCAGGATTTGGGGAATGGTTTTGGTAATCAGCTAAATGGTTCAATGACAACTTAAGTAATTAGAGCTTGAGAAGTGGAATAACTAGACGATGACATAACAGAAGTCTTTGACATTTTGTAGAGAGAATTCGACCAAGGACGACTGGGCTTGGACTTGAAAATGTAATCTATAAAACCACGATATCTCTGGGACAAGTGTGATGTAAATTTTTGACACATCATGTCTGAATTAATCAATGAAAGGTTTGAATGTCAAACGCATAGGTCAAATCTGCGGATTGCGATACTAAGGAGAGTGCGGTCAAGTCTAAAGATTCTGCAAAATGGATTCTTAAGTTTCGAGATAAGAGGGTCTTCTTAACTGAAGATGATGAGAAATTAAAAAATCAGAATGCGAGTTGCAGATGACGGCTTCAACAACCTACCTCAACAAATACCATGAATCCAAGCCAAGGATGACTAGACCACTATGGTCAATGCCCGCGACTAGTATTTAGCTGTTACTATTATGTCACTGTTACTGGAACGTTACGCCGGGTTAGGTAAGGAACTTACAGCATTGGAACCAGAACCTGATGGTTATCAGCTCGCGGAACAATATTCAACTGGTCATTATAGATCGGTTGAAGGTAACCAGTGATGGTAACTAGAAAATGATTTATGAAGTGCGATTTGAGAACAAGACTATTGCATTATAACAGTTGAAATGTAGATATTTAGTAACAAGTGAACACTCTTACTTTTTGAGAATTAATTGCACTCACTTTGCAAATTGTTTTTATCTCACGTTATCAATTTGTAATATTTGGAGCAAAATACGGTGATATTACTATTTTAAAATTAACGATGTTTTTGATTTTATCTCAGAAGAAATTGCGATAACGACGGAATCACTAACAAAAGTTCAGCTAGATAGAAGTTTTTTCTTTTAGTAGATTATAAAAACAACTCATGAACAATGAAATGAGCTGCATTTTTCGAGACACAATTGAATGATGCACGATACACATAAAAAGTATCACATTACATCACATCATATCACATTAGCACATGATGTTTATATCTAATGAGATGAACAAAGACGAGTGATGCTTCCCATTATAGTTTTTTTTGAGGAAGGAAATGCGTGATTATGTCAATATTGAGCGAGTTTTTGCACTGTATCAAACTCGGAATCTCGTCATGTTACGACCGATAAAATTATTAGATCGAAAGAGAATCTGACAAAATCGAATTTCTTGGTTTTGAAAAATAGTAACCTAACCTGGATTTATATTTCAGATACTGAATCTGTATCAAACTCAGCACAGCATCCTGAAAAACATTTCAAGTCTGAAATGGGGCACGAAATTGAAAGGCCAATTAAAACCGAAAACTTCGACTAGGTTAGTTTTGATAAAAACTGTAAACGGAACGGAATTCGAATTTTATAGGTCACGAAATTTATCGAAACAGACAAGTCCTTAATATTTTTCAAGATGAAAGAACCTTTACAAAGAATTCAAACAAAAACCATGAAATCCTGATTTCCATCTCATTATATAAACAATATGAAAATGGCACCCCATGATGATAATATTAACAAAGCTGGCCTAGATCTAAAACTGACCTAATTTGAAAGAAACACTAAGCGAAATACAGACGTGCAGTTGTTAGAATTTTTTAAATATTTACAGGATGACGGATCGTCCCCTGTAAAGACTCCACGAGATTAAGATTTCCATCACACGTAAAAAATAAAGCTATCCCAGACGATAACTGACCTAATTTGAAACAAACACTAGTAATACAGACGTGCGGTGTTTCGGTGCAGTTGTGACAGGTGCGCGACGCGGCTCCGCGTGTAGGACTGGCGCTGCGCCTGCGCCGGTTGCCCGCGCCGCCATGCTTGCAACACCGCGCTTGCGAGACCGTCGTTCGATCGGCCGCGGCCCATATGGGCGAACGCTTCTGGCACACTTTTCGCCACCATAAGGGTCAGTGGTAAGGTTATCCAGGGAAGTGTGGAAACTGTTGTGGTCGATATGGGTCCTGGGCTGAATGAAACCTCTAGTTATGGCATTTTTGAGGATTATGATTCGCATCTCTTTGTCATCGGGGAAGTCTAGAAAACTGTTGCGGCTGATAATGGTGCTGATTGAAAAGCTCTGTTATGGTTGGTGAACCGATTTTTCGCTGGTTGCAATTCTATTCATAGTATAGCACACTTCTTCGTCTCCATAGGGGTCGTTAGTAGGCCCTGGTCACCGAGGAAGGGTGGAAACTTCGGTCATGGTGGATAAGGGCGCAAAATTAAAGGCTCTGTATGGTAAGAGTATTTTCGAGTCTAAACGATAGATATAGCTGATAATTTTTTTGTAAGAATAGCAAATATTATTATGTATCTGTTATGCAAAGTAAGTATGCGGAATTAATTGAATCGGCGAGCTATTTTCAAGTTGGCGTTAGCGTTAAATTTTTAGAGCCCTTGTCTATTGTGACATGATCCAAATTGTTTCATATTTGGGTCTATAGTTTTATTATTTACCCTCGCATAGGAGTCCGACGCCAAACAGCTTGCTGTGCTCCGTCGGTGCGTGAGAATGCCAGTACCATAACAGGCATCTTCTGGGTGAGCTCGCTCCATCGTTGGCTCTATCACTGTCATCCCTGACCTTGTCTTAAATCAAGAGCAAACCCATTTATAATAAAAAAATATTATGTAACGTCATCACCCTCCTTATTGATACGAAGATAATCGCCTTCCTATTGATAGGAAGATCAGAGAAAATTTTGTATGCTGTTGTAATCACAATGTTACAAAGTGCGGCTGCGGATACGACTGCTGTTCGAGAAAGATTTCTAGAGCCTTCGAAACCGTCAGTAAAGTACAGTGAACGATCATAAATGACTTAAGCTATATATCCGCTATAGACGCAGCGTTGCATCATTGAGAAGATGTGCCATTGTGGTCGATATGCAACGATGAAACGAAAAAAAAGTTTTGCTTTTAAAAGCAAAAACCGGTCACCAAAAATAATTGCAACATGAAACATTATGCATGTTACGAGATGTGTCAATGGAGTCAAAGATGGATGGAGTATTTGAAAGGAGAATTTAAAGCTAAATTGATTGTTCAAATTAAAATTCTTTTCAAATTCCGTACAGTTAAGCAGTGATATGATAAGAATCACTACACTCATCACGATGATAGTTCGCTAACTAGGAGGTTTATTTTTGGCATTCACTGATTCAAAAAATCATACAAATATTGCCTCGTT
>JARACY010003379.1:0-33673 GCA_029255725.1 Scrobipalpa atriplicella
CAAGGCGGGGACACAATTATCTAGTTCTTGTAGGCAAACAGCGTTTAACGTTATTCATGAAGTCATTTGGTGTGTGGTTTTAGCGGTTCTGTGTATTTTGTGGTCAGATGTAACTATTTAGGTTTCGTAGTCTGTGGGTTGTTAATTTGCATGTATTACATCTTTACAAAGGAGAGAAAAGAACAGACACGCCTTTTACACTTGCGGAATTAATACCTTTCAAAATTTGTCAAACATGGCGGAAACGAGTTATAGTAAGCCGTTAATACTCTGGCTACCTGTTAGGAATACAGACGTGACTATGTGTGTATGTTATGTATTCGGTATCGTGTGTAACTGTTAGGCTATTTAGTTTTAAGTTGTCTAATTGTTATAGCTGATACTGAATAACATTTTATCTGTCTATCTATGTGTGTATTTTTCCTTACGAACAAAAATTCATATGTTTTATTTTCCTTATACCTAATATCGGTACTGTTCCTGTGCATGAGTGTTAAACACCAAAAAAGCAGGCTAAAGCGCAAACAACCTACGCCAAAATCAAGATGGCGGCCTCACAAAGTTTCCTAATTAATATGTCCCGGTGTAATACCGCGAGTTGGTGCGGTTATATTAAATTCATAGTTTCATTGCCTACCTAGGAGCCGGGAACTTGGCAGCTTGTGAGATTGCTTGCACGCCCGTATCCCTTACGAGGTAAACAGAGCATCAACGACTTAAGAACCGTTTCTAACAGTTATCTCTGACCCAGGGTCAAACGCAAGACCATCGCTTATAAAAAAGATACGAAAACCACACAAAAGTTTATCTCATGCATTCAATTTGATTGGTTGCATCCAATAACAATTAGCAGTAAAAGCTAAACTAAATGACAACAGCAGAATTAGCAAATTCACCAGCGCGATTACACAATATATTTAATTTAAAAAGCGCGTATCAGCCTCGCTCATATCGCTGGAGTTAATTAAAATATCCCTAACGGGCGATGATCACTTTTGATGGGCCAGCCCGTCATAAAAAAAACGGTTTTAAAATCAATTTCAATAAAAAAAAACGTTTTAGGGACGTTTTCGCATTCAACGAGTTTTTACACATAATGGCGTGACGGGGAAAAACGTTAATGGAAAGTAAATGAATGGAAGCTAATTAACTGATTGTCATTCAAGTGTCCGTTTTTAAGTTCGGTCCAATTAAACATTCCTAATTGTCGGCAACAAAAGACGGTCCCATGCCGGGCGCCAAAGGAACAACGGGTCCCAGTTTTGACACCAAAACATACCGCAATGTTTGTACTTTATTGTAGAAAGTTCCACCCTATTCGGATTCAAGTTTGGGGCTTTGGGACAACTGTTTAGAAGGGGAAAATCCTCTTGAGATCTACTACCGAAGTAAACCTTTACAGAGAGCTTTTTAAGCTCTACGTGTACTATGTATTGATTATTCCTCCAACCTATAAGCTCTACGTGTGCTATGTATTGATTATTCCTCCAACCTATAAGCTCTACATGTGCTATGTATTGATTATTCCTCTAACCTATAAGCTCTACATGTGCTATGTATTGATTATTCCTCCAACCTATAAGCTCTACGTGTGCTATGTATTGATTATTCCTCCAACCTATAAGCTCTACATGTGCTATGTATTGATTATTCCTCTAACCTATAAGCTCTACATGTGCTATGTATTGATTATTCCTCCAACCTATAAGCTCTACATGTATTTCTCAATAAAATATTGGTAGCTGGTTCTCGTAGACTACAGTGATAATGAATTACCAAAGACAATTCTAACTTCGTCCAGCGCCAATTTAACACTCGGACACAGTTTGAACTTCGAAACGAGCCACAATGTTTATTCTCTATCAGCAATTTCTATCCCAAGTAATTCTGTTTATTTACAAGTTTGATTGTTCAACTAATTTATGATACAGATACGAGACACTAAATCATTACAGCATTTAGGCTCGTATTTATAAAGCGATCTCAAGTTTGAGAGTTATATTAAGTATGGATTTGACAGGTCGTTTTGTACTGAAGTGACATTTCTGATACGAACTCAAACTCGCTGTCACTCTTGAGAGCTGATTATAAATACGGGCCTTAGTACACATGACCAATGATGGTGTATTAGAAGGCCCAAGTCGAAGCTCGAATAATACGTTAGTTTCCTAGTCTCCCAGTCAAATCAAATCAGCAACTCTTCATAAAACATCAAAACGATTTTTTCTATAAAAAAAATAGTGTTAGAATGACGTCATGCTAACCGTAAGTTGACTGAAGTCAAATAGAATAACTTATAAATATTTTACGGCTTCAAAATATTTCGCATAATTTGAAAACTAATGAATGAGGCCCGCAATATTTTTAAACAAAAACTTTTACCGTACATGTTTTGTATTTTCAAAACACTCATGCAAGAAGCGTATACAGTAATTAGATTTCTTTTACTCCTAAACAATACCTACAAATGCATTTAGATTGAATATTAAATGTTCACAATGATAAAAATAATAAACAGGAGCCATCTTTAATTAAGTCTGCGTCGCCAACAAAGACGGTCCCAGTTTGGGCGCCAAAACACGCCGCAATGTTTGTACTTTATTAGAGCACAAGTCTCAGAACACATAAAAGACGTTAGAAGAAAAGTCATTCAAAAAGTAAGTCGTGTTGCAGTGTACGCGTTACTTGCGCCGCTTCTTCGCAGTAACTACATCGTTTTTGCATTTACATAACATTCAATAAGTACCTATTTCATGGAATCTATGTTATGATACTATTCCATCATTATCATTAATGGCAATAGTGCGACGACCCCGTATGGTACCGGACGCCGATTATACCCCCATCTCTCATCAACCGCTCTTACCTATATCTTTACTTAATAAATTATGAAGTTTATACGCGAGATCACGCGATATCAAACGTAATGCGCATTTATATGTAAACAGGTCTATGTGCGATTGCTCAAATCATCGTAGCGCACCTGCCAAACCCACAATTCCTTTCTAACCTCATTTATATGTTCTGTGGAGCAAGTTCCAACTCTGTTTGCATACAAGTTTGGGGGTTTTATTTGCGCTCGGTACGGAGCGTGCCAACTCGCCCGGGCGGGCGGTAAATCCTCAAGAGATGTACTATCGAACTGCAATATCACCGGTGTGTTTCCCTTCCCTAGTTCGGAATACAATAACCGGAGTTTCGAACGCTTCTATTACGGTTTTATGTCGTGAAAATGTTGGGAGAAAATAGGAAATCGCAGTTTCTTGTCTATAGTTTTCAGACTTTTCGAATTAGTTCAAGAGCAGTCATAGAAATACCTTTTTGAGGAACATAAACCTTTCCCATTTAATGTTTAGTTTTCATTATGGTTTCTAGATCTAGATTTCATAATAACAATTATGAATGGCAGCTTTTAGGTTTCCCATGCGTAAATTATATAATCCCGCGGCAAAACAGTCTATGTTAGTTAGCATAGCATAGTGTTTTTAGCATAGCAAAAAGCTATATTCTAACAATATGATGTACGTATATATCCATGACAATCGGAGCGTCCGAGAAATACGTGGCAGGAAGAATAATTCGGTATGATAACCTGTATCTAAGGTACCAGTTTCTTATTTTTATCTGATAGATCATCTAATTTGAAGAATATTTTCATCATAATAACAATAAATTGTTAGGTAATTAATTTATTATGAATTTTTAAAGGCATAAATCACGCCTTTATCCCTAATGGGGTAGGCAGAGCAAAAACGACCTAAACGAAGGTCGTTCTGCCACATCTGACAAGCTATGAGGGTTATTACAGATGATTGTGTACATAGCTATAGTGACGGGTTGTCAGCCCATCGCCTAAATTGCAATACACTAAACCCCTCGAATCCCTTAGCTGGTTTTACAGCATGCTCGGGAGGAGATGCAGCTGGCACATTCTATGTTTTTCTATCGCTCCTAGTACAGCATGGAAGAATGGTTCGTTCGTTCCGTATGGTTCTTTTATATTCTTTGCACTGCAACATTTCCAGGCCCCGAATAGCCTAAACTGAGGAAGTTTCTAAATGGGTCTTTACCTCTAGAATTTAGACAATTCCGTGCTGTGGTTCCGCGAGAAATTACCTACAAACTTTAAGGGCCCCTCTTCCGAAATTTATGTTTCTAAATCGTGTTGTTTTCATAGAAATCATCATACTTAAAATCCTAAAAAAATATATAGTACAGATAAACGTTTGATCTATAAACTTTTATGGATAAAAACACAATATTTAACATTTGACTCGATAAAAAAAATCAGAAGTAACATCGATTTTGAGAGTATTTCAAGTTTTATGAGACTTGGGGGAACGCTATTTTTATTATGAAAATTTTACAGTTCATTTACTAATTAGGTTTGACAGGAATATTAATGGATAGATTTATAATTTGGCACTTATTTTCTTTCTATATAAAATAAACATGTAAAAGCGAGCGAAATTCAGAGTATTTTCTGTACTCCTTATACGTAAAGAAAAAGACAGAGACAGGGAGCACTGGAAGAAGGGGGCCTTAAGAGGTCGTGTTTGTTTGCGTTTAGAAGGCGAATGTTGTTGTTGCAAGTTTGTAAAATTCTGGCAAAGAAAACCTAAAAAAAGTTCTAGACGTTTTAGATGTTACTCAGAAGTTATAGATAATTTGACTAATGATTTACAGCAGCAAAAATCTGGTCTGGGAGTGATAGAAAAACATAGAATGTGCCAACTGCATTTCCTCCCGGGCATGCTGTAAAAATCATTCGAGGGTTTCAGTGTATTGCAATTTAGGCGAGATAGGCTGACAACCTGTCATTGTAGCGATACACATTTCAGTCCAAAATTGCCCTCAAAACTTGTCAGACGTGGTGGAACGACCTTTTCTTTGGTCGTTTTCGCTCTGCGTACCCCATTCGGGATAAAGGCGTGATTATTATATGTATGTATGTACGTATATATCCTTTTCTAACAAACTGTAAATTGCATGTACCTACCTACTTGAGTTTTCTCTTCTCGATTCTTGCAGAGCGGAATCCTACAGTTTATATGCTATTCAAACATTTGTTACATAAAGTCACGTCTTAGACCTTTTTTTTCAAATTAAGTAATTATTCAGAAAATTGCTATGGTCTAGTCTAAATTTATTTTAGCAGGAGGTATGAGGTTATTCATGAATGAGTCCATTATTCAAATACATATACGAATAAAACACAGTGAGTGCCACTTTACAAAAAAAAAAAAAACACGCTCAGCTCAATCCAAATTCCTTCCATGCGTTTTGTCCATTTCTCAAGGACCCCCGAAAAAAGGCAGGAATAACGACGCCGGTGGCATGCCAATCTGAATATGGAAATGGTCGCCGGATTCGCAATGCGGGCAGATAAGGACGTTACGGCGAGAATCTACACCCTGTATTGTATAGAGAGTGTTCCGTTGCAAATGTAAACGGAGCCTCAGTTAATACGGCTTGTGAAAGCGCTCGGTTACTTGACAATTCGTGTACGATATGATAAGGCAGAAATGGTTATTATTTTGGGGTAGTTTTTTTTTCCATGCTGGACTGGGAGCGATAGAAAAACGTAGAATGTGCCAGCTGCATCTCCTCCCGGGCATGCTGTAAAAACCAGCTAAGGGATTATTGCAATTTATAGGCGATGGGCTGACAACCTGTCACTATAGCAATATACCTACATAATCATCTGTAATAACCCTCAAAACTTGTCAGACGTGGCGGAACGACTTTTGTTTAGGTCGTTCTTGCTCTGCCTACCCCACTAGGGATAAAGGCGTGATTTGTGTATGTATGTATGTGTAGTTATTTTTTTTTTCGTAAATAATGCTGGAATATTCGGTACTTGCAACAGGGTAAAGCTGTTTTGTTATTGATCATCTAAGAATGTTTTCGGACATTTTAATGATTGGATAAAGTCAAGTTGTATATCAGAATTTCTTGTAGGACGAAATTTCAAGTAGGATATCAGAATTTCTAGAATTTGCTCTTATCGATTTGAAATTGATAATAGGCATGTTGACTGGGTGGCTAAAAAAATTCAAAACGTTAATACTGATGGCTAAAATACTGTGGATCATTTTAAAAAAATGCACATTTTGATTTAATAATCAAGCTAAAAATATAGAAGTTATTGATTTGAGTAGTCAGCATTTAATTGCGTGTGACGTCATAACCCAGTATTTTAATACAAAAAATCGTTTTTGACATTTCATAAAAAGTTGCTGATTTGACTAGTAGTCAAATAGCGTATTGTTTCGAATTTCTGGAGTTTCTGGAGTTTGTACAACAAATTTACGTTTATATGTATAGGTAGTTCACGCACCGGCAGTGATTTAAAAAAATAAAGGAAACATAGAATGTACCAACTGCTTCTCTTTCCGGACACGGAAATCCGTTTCGGGGCCCTGGTGTGTCGATGAAGATATTGCAAGTTAGATAATGCGCCGACCACTTGTTACTGCACATGCAAAATCCTATCTGAAGTATCCCCAAAAACTAAACGCGACAAAAATGTCCAAAATGTAATAGGCCATTGATGCTCTGCCTACCCCCAAAGGCATGATTTTATTTACGAATGTAAATAAATAATTTTCCCATTGTATTTGTTTTGCGTTTCACAAAAGACAGCGACGTGAACCAAACTCCCAAGGATGGATAATTTATTTGGATATATAAATTATTCATTTATGCTAACGCGTGACGCGATCGCAATTTTCAGTTGAGTTTTAGGGTTCCGCAATCGTTTAGGAACCCGTATCATTTTGTTACGCCACTTTTTTTTCCTGCCTGAAATTATAATCCCAATGTTTTTGACAAAACATATTAAAGAAACGTTTTTAGACATAGACATAAAAATATAGAAGCGAAAAGTTTCACACAGGTGGGATTTGAAGCCACGACCTTTGACGTACCGGCTGCTTTAATCACCGAGCCACCGTGTGTTCATATTCAAACACATTGCTAAAATATTAACCCTATGAAACTTACATACGTGGTGTAAGGGACAGCTTCCCGCAAACTGGTAGGGGTTGCTCAGTCAACGAAACTGAACAACTATTACCAGGAAATTCTTTCAGGGAATGAAAAATATTTTTTGCTTTTCCGTACTAATTGTCTGATCGAGGTGGTCATTTTGAGTGGGAAAGTATTTTTAGGTTTTTTTTTTATCATTTGAAAGAATTTCCTAATGGAAGGTATTCAGTTTCGATGACTGAGCAGCAACCCCTTTCAGTTTGCGGGAAGCTGTCCCTTACACCCGTATGTGGAGTAATACACTACGGAACTCCAGAATTGACGTGTCTAATACGCACTTAGTCAGTTTTCATCCCTAATGTGTGAGGGGGGATTCGGCGACGTTTTCCTTATGAAGTGTGTCTAAAAATAAAATGTTTGGAAGTCAGTAGCTGTGATTTTGTTTCAAAATGGGTAAACCTTTTTGCTCCAAACATACACCAACAATACTTCCTACTATAATCCAGTTGTTAGAATGTGCCGTCTCAACAACGAGACATCTTGTAATCACGAACTTAATATCTTCGATTCACGGCCTTACTATTTTAAGAAGGCTGTTACAGATGTCCTCAAATAAGCTACCATCCAAATTTAGAATAAGTACAAACTTTTTTAAGACCACTTATGTGACTGATTTTTTAAAACCGAATATTTTGTTTTGAAAAAGTTTATTGTAACAATTTTATCATGCTAGGTAAATACGTTTAGGGTCTCAATCTAGTTTAGATATAAATGTACAATTATTTCATTCATGTACCGATTTTCACCTGTTGTATTTTCCAAATAAAGTAAAAAAAAAATAACCAAAGGAAGCGAATGGGAAATAAAATATTTTTATTTATGTGTGAATGAAATGTACCTACAATTAATTCCGTGCTTCGGAGGGCACGTTAAGCTGTCGGTCCCAGTCATAGTTTCTAATAGTGATCGTTACAGGTCGATGTTCGCCCGTAGGAACTACCTTATAAACCCTACACGTGACCCCGGGTGGTGCCAATAGAAACTTTTTTAGCAATAGTCATAATTTTTGCATCTGCCTTGTAATTTCCATATGCCCTAAGGTAGACTGGTAGATAATGCCTTTGGCGTTAAGTCCGCCCGTGTACTATTTTTGTGCATAAAGTTAAATAAATAAAATAAAAAATAAAATAGTGCAACACAACTGGCAGCTGCACAGTCCTTTGGACCTCGCAGTAAATAATGCCCTACTATAAATAAATTAAATAACCTACAATAAATACTTGTCTTATCTTAGTCCTAGTAATCAAAGTGTATGTGTTTTAACAAACAAAAAAAGTTGCGAGCGAGTTCTATTTTAACAGTATTTTTGTATAAAGAATATTGTATCCATTTTGCAAATCTATTGTAAACAGATTATCAAAATGATCTTCAAAAGAGTATATTCCCATGTAAGTTTCATCAAAATCAGTTCAGTATTTAAGTTGGTTGTATTTACGCTTTTTGAGTATTTAACTCACTGCGCTAAACTGTCAGGGTAATTTTCCATCCATCTAGTTACCTAACTACAGAATAGCAGGCTTGAGATATGACATCCTGGCACCACTCTGCTAAATAGCGCGAGCTAAGCTAGTCAAATGAGTGGTAATTGCTCAAGGTGAGAGATGTTAAGAGATTGGGCTCATAAATTATTGCGTAAGTAGGATAGCTAAGTATAGTACTGTAACGATGCGTTACGCGAACTCATTCTGCACGCCTCAAAATAGCATTGGCTGTCTAAACATTGCCCACCCTTTTTGACTTCAAATTCAAATTTTGAATTGCTCTCTTTTTTCGCACCCTTGTAACTATTTTTCTCATTATCTCGCGAATTTTCTAAAACAACAATTGTGACAAATGTGCTATTTTTATGTGATACAATCCCTCGGCCGTAGCCAGGCTTGAGGAAGCTGACCGCCTATTAACTATATCAGCAAATGGTGAAGGTGTTCCTCATCACAATTCTTCCCTTAAAAAAGGGTCCATAATTCGGAGCCTGATCCTGTATACTCCCGACTACTTCTACTTGTTTTGAATATACCTGCCCACTGTGTGTCTATACTAATAATATCTTTTATTTTTACTCCCTTTTTTAATATCATCCTTATATGTAAGGCACCGGGCCACAGGGAGGACTTGGGGCCTCACAGTACACTGTCTGAAATGATATAGATAATGTAGGAATCAGTTGAGGGCCAATACTAATGTCTGCTCTGTGGGCAAAATAGACCATGAAACTGGACTTTGAAAAAGTCTGAAGTACCTACCCCAATGTTAACAATATTTTTAATGTATATATATTTATTTATTTTTTAGAAGAAAATAAAAAAACACGCAATTCCGCCCTAATATCTTGAAAAGATTTTTGGGGTATTTGTATGTTTGTAATGTAAGCTCTTTATTATACCTTCTTAGAACTAAAATACAGGAATATAGTTGAGAATAACAAAGTAGTGGTACAAAGGCGGACGTATCCCGTTAAGGGATCTCTTCCAGTCAACCTTTGAGAAACCCAGACCAGAGTAGATATTTATGTTTGCAGGTAAACTAAGGTAGGTAGGTACTAAAACGACTGTATAACCTGGCATACATAAAATAATATACTACGTAAACATACCTACATGCCTAAATACTAGATACTTATACAACGTGTAACAGAAAGGGTATATGCATCGAGAAATGTGTGAATCTACCCATGAAACTGAACAACTTTCCCTAAGGAACATAGGTCGAAATACGAAAAAAAAATTTTGACTGCCCAGTGCCCGTACTAAATACGCTATCAGCTGATGCATTTTGTATTAAAGGTCACAAATTTTTTTTCGTTTTCCGACCTATGTTTCTTAGGGAAAGTTGTTCAGTTTCATGGGTAGATTCACACATTTCTCGATGCATATACCCTTTCTGTTACACGTTGTATATTTACAATACATGATATATGTAATAAATATGTATTTTCCTATGTTATATAATATTAAATATTATATAAAATATATATATTTAAATAATCTTTTATATTGTCCGAGATTTCCAACCCATAACCCTGTAGTTTCGTAATTTCGTTCTTAAAGGAAGTGATATTCTAACTTTTCCTTATATCTGTAGGAAGATTATTCCACAATCTTCTTGTATGTGCTATTTACAATATTTTGGTGTTTGTCACTAGTCACTGTGCTCTTGGCAGTGATTATTCTCATCATACAGTGATGCTTTTCTTCATTTTCTAATTATTTTTTAAAAGCGGAAACAAGTCATTCCCACGAGAAAGCAAATTTAGCTGTAAGGGAAATAGTGGGGTAATAGTTCCTTTACACTCTAAAATTACACATTATGGGATATTACCCAGCTGGTCGGTAAAGGTGAACACTAGGTACCAGCCCCCGTAGCATGCGGCCGCGATAAGGCCGTGATAGCCGTTTTATCACACATTTTATCGCATCTATCTGTCAAATTGTATTGGAGTTTGACAGATAGATGCGATATATTTGTTATCGCGCGACGGCATGCTACAGGGGCAGGTGGGTAAAGTCAGATATCTCATGCATTTTGATTAACGTATCGGACTTTAGCCAGGAGGCTTGGGTAATCTTAAGACTACCCACTACCCAGTCGTGAGACATTACCCGTAACGCAACATATACATTCACTTTGCTATAAATGTTGTGTTTAGTTGTATGTCATCTGATTTATGAATGTTTCATTGCAATATTTTTTGTGTGTAATCTTAGTCTCTTGCCTGTAACTAAATAAGCCTATTTAAATAGAATAAAAATAAATAAATGCCACTGACCATGAACGGTGAGCTCCTGGTCCCGATTCAGCTCGTACAGCCGCAGCGCCTCGTCCAGCTCCAGTTGCGTGGATATGGTGCACGGATCCCCTTCCTCGTCCACCCACTTCATAGTGAAAACCTGAAAATAGTGACAGAGATATTAGATGTGTTTAATTTAATATTTGAAACAGAAAGTATATTGCTGCCTCCGTGGTTTAGTGGTCTGAGCCATGGGCTCTTGAACCAGAAATTTCAAAAACACTTTTATGTATAAAAATAGTGAGTTATGACTATGACGTCACTCCTTGGTAATCAAATCAATAACTTCTTTATTTTAAACTTGATTATTTAATCTAAATGTGCAGTTTTTTAAAAAGATTAATGAGATCCACAATATTTTAGCCATCAGTTTTAAGTATAAACATTTTGAATTTTTTTTAGCCACCCAATCGACATGCCTATTGCATACAATTAGGCTATTGTTGTGACTATTACTACTTAAGGCCTTGGTTTTCAAAAATAGGTTTTTAAAATTAGGTTTCACTCTGGATGCTAATTTGAACTGGAAAGCCCATATACAATCGCTATGCGACAGACTGAGTAGTGCTACTTACGCACTAAGAAAACTGCGACCTTTAGTATCGGGTACCGTTCTCAGACAAACGTACTTTGCCCATTTTCAGTCTCTAATGGCATATGGCATTCTGTTATGGGGGGACTCAACAGAGTCTAATAGAATATTTATTCTACAAAAACGGGCACTACGTATATTGGAGAGTATTAAGCCGCGTGAAACCTGTAGGACTCGTTTCTCCAAAAATCGCATCATGACTATGCCTAGTTTATACCTGTTTGAGATAATATCATATGTTCGTAGGAATATTACACAATTCAATCGCCGTTTAGGTGGAGGTCATTCACTACGAAACGTAGGAAGACTGGCAAGTGTGTCCCATCGGTTGGAAATGGCCACTAAAAACCCGCGAGTAATAGGTCCAACCTATTATGAGCGACTTCCAGAACATCTGAGGAATGTAGCCAGTGACGAAGCATTTTACCGCCAACTAAAAGGTCTTTTGCTGGATCGTGAATTTTACTCAGTAAATGAATTTATGTTGTTTGATTTTAAATGACTACAATAATTATTGTAGTGACATATTTTTAATTGTATTGACATTGTTGTATTGATTTGTGTAATTATGTTGACATATTTTGATTATTGTGACATTTAGCTTTGGCTTCATTTAATATTTGACATGTACATTTTAGCTATTGCTCCATTTTTCTCTTTCTTTTTCTTTGTTTGACATTTACATTTTATTGTATTATTTTTAGTGTTTTATGTAAGTTTCTTTTAGTTTCAGTTTTTTTTTCTTATTTTACCTGAGTGCACCCGCATCAATCCCTCTCTGTTATCCCTATGGTTGGCCGGTAGAGAATGCCGCGTGGCATTAGGCCCGCCTTTTGTACATTGTGCAATAAAGTTTTATAAATAAATAAATAAATAAATATTATATAAATTTTATTTTATTTTTGACGATCATATTATCCTTGGACATTTTTATTATTTTTACAATGTAACTATGAAATTGATAATATGAAATAAATAAATCTAATCTAATCTAATCTAGCAGTATCAGTAACAGTAAGACACTACATGGAATTGGTATTAGTTTATCCTGTTATATCCTGATTAGAGTTGTGATCCTATCTGACTTATTTATTATTTCCTCCCTGAATTTGACTCACTCAAACTCAAAAAGGGAAGACAAGTTAATGAAAATTTCTGCGTAATGCACAATAAGAAAACAATACAGGCAATACAATATCTCTTACCTACTTATTGCACCTTTCTAAATATGCAACAGGTGTCCAAAATTCTAATGTTTTTATTGTGTAATATTTACATATCAGCAAATCTTACCTGGTCTGGCGGGAACCGGCATATCGCTACCATCTCCTGCGTGAACTCCTCAAGGGTAATGTTATGTTTGATGTAAGTTATCATCACATCACCACTGTACACTGTCTTTACCCTTATGTCATTAGCATGGTTATCCTGGCTCAGCAGCTGTGTCGGCATCATGACAACGCTATAACCTCCAATATCTGCAACATAATTCACACTTATGCAGCCTACAGCATCGTAATTTTAAGGTTTCGTTTACCTAACACCTACCATAACCTATGAATCAGAGTCGACGATTTATAGGCATTAATTGCCCCGAAACCACTAAAAAAGGGACACAGATAGCACAATGAGCTGTTTAGCTCACTTTACTTCCTGTTTCGACCTCTATAACAGGCTCTATACTGTGATAAACCAGGTAACATTCTCAGATTATGATTCATATAGGTACACAATACAAACCTCAGTAACAACACACTTTGCACACCACGAAGATACTTAAATGGGTTATAAACTGGGATTATAATCCCATTGATAAAAACGTAACTGTATTTCACGATAAGTCACGTAAATAAAAAGTAATATCAACAAAACTTTGACACAACATTGGATTGGAATGACAAGACAAACTGACATAACGCAGGAAACAAAGCTGCCAACATAAGCTATTTTTGCCGAGAAAGTATACCTGTTTCTTTTTAACGTACTATGGCGTTATGTGACAAAAAGAGATAAATATACCGGCGTCTCTAGATTTTGCCAACATGCCAACCCTATTCAGCTGTTTCCGGTACAAAACATGAAATTCGCTTTTTTGGAGCAGTTTCAGCTACATACAGTACGTTGTCTCTTTCTATCATTATGTATTAGCACTAAAGGCCATTGCACACATATGTTAGGTGTCGAGCGTAAACTATTCTAGTGACTCACTCAGTGATGTGATGAATGATGATCACTGATGCACTCATGGTCACAAATAATTCAGTGAAGTGATTATAATATGTCGTAGGAAGATTTGATAATTTATTTGAATCTTTGCGAAAATTCTAGGAATTTAACGAAAACACGGATAATTAGGCAATGGTGAAACATTGACAATTATTACTGAAAAAAGTTTTTTTGACATTTCGACTTCCATCCGTCCCAGCCTCATCATGACGTATATCCGTGACGCGACCTTGAAATTTCTCTCTCAATGCGCCTAAAGGGGCCCCGACACGATCAAACGGTTTGATTCAAACACATAAATTTTGGTTTGACTTGACTCAAACCGATTTGATCGTTTACAAGTTAAGGGGGGCCGACACGATCAAACGGTTTGAGTCAAACACGTAAATTTTGGTTTGACTCAAACCGTTTTGATCGTTTACAAAGGTGGTTTGAAAGGTTTGTCAAACATTTACGTGTTTGAAGCTCGTTTGATGAAATTTCATATTTTTGTTGTGTTTGACGCGCCGTTTGATCGTGTTCCGACGCGTTTGATCAAACAGGGCTTAGTTTTGCTTGGGTTTTCGTTGGATTTTGTAGCGTGAGCTTGTGTGTGACGAACAATGAGCAGTAACATACCATTACAATCATTCTTTGGACCAAATTCTTTTTGTTTTCTTTTTTTTCTAATTTTTTATGCAGGACATTAACGTCTTATTACGACGGCGTACCGAACCAAACTGCGCAGTGCCGGTTTGACAAACCGTTCAAACCGCTCAAACTTGGCTCAAACGGTTGCATCAAACACGTAAGGTTTGACTCAAACCGTTTGATCGTGTCGGGCCCCCTTAACGGTTTCCCCTAGGTGCATGCGTGAACGCACTCCTGCATTCAACATGAGTGTGTTTAGGCCTTCATGATTACGTTCAGGGGTACGTTCAGACGACCAGTATAATTTTTATACCGATCTATTCTTATACTAGTGGGACGCACTGAACGTACACAGTACGAAACTGTCAAACTATTTCGATGTTAAACCCCTATTAGACCATGCGATATCAAGACAGACTTACTAAGACTTAGCATAGTGTAATAGGACTTAGCAAGTTAGTCTGTCTAATTAGACCGATCGAGTGGATTCGGCCGTGCTTACTTGCTTACTTGCTTGACATCGCGTGGTGTAATAAGACTTAGCACGCTTAGACCGCTCAGTCAGCGCTCATCCGCCGCACAGGAGAGACGTCTGTATTTTGATTATATGGAGTAATTAATTTCAAAAGATGTTCAAAGTTAGCAACTCTTACTCTAAAGAGTCAGATGGTTCCAAAACACTCAATATTTGCATATTTGATAATTTTTCCCGCAGAAGTAAATACTCCTTTACCCATATTCTTCTTTTGTTTTTTTAATATTTATTCATACTAATAGTCGCGGTAAGAGCTACGGCAATTTTCTGGTATTTCTAAAGTTTTCCCATGACTCTTACGACAACCGTCGCTGACAGAGTCCGCCTTGCAAATGAGTTAGCATGCGGTATTCAGCACAGTGTAATAGCGAGCTTGTCTAATTAGACTGTTAGACTGTCTTAGTAAGACTGTCTTGATATCGCATGGTCTAATAGCGGCTTTACGTTTGTGTTACGTCAACTTGACACTCTTGACAGCTGTGATTTCTGTTTGATAACACGATTATCTATCGAATTGGTGTGTATTTTCGAGTCATTTAAAACCAATTTAGTGGTTTTGTGTTGTGCTTGTGGTTCAACAAACACAATTGATCAGAGACACAGATTTATATCGAGCGTTTTTGTACAGAGACGGACAGTGAAGATGAAAATGCAATTGGTGTTTACATGATATCTCAAATAAACGAAAAACCCCTTAACGAATTGAAGATTATGTTGAAAAAACTACTCAGAAAAAGAACTCCAGTAACATTTTAGACTGCAGTTGTGTGCTTACGAGCAATTAGAGTCAATTCTTGGGCCACAACTTTCACCAAGAAAGGACCAAAATTATGGTATAGACGTACAGACCGAAATATTATCAGTCTTGTCTTGTGGCTACTTGCCACTCTGGATTCTTTTAGGTATGATTATTTTATGCTTATTATTATGCGTATTGTTCACATGTATTGTTAATATATTTTATTTACTTTGTTTTATTAGAAATGGATAATATAACACTTATATGTCTAGTTTGGCTAGTGACTGGATTCTGGAATAGGTGTTTGATTAAACTGCAATTTCAACAGTACTATGATTGTTATCATCACTCAGGAAAATATAAGTCATTAGAAGTTGTATTATAGCATAGTTTCAAATAATTTTTACAGATCTGTTGGAGACAGGTTTAACCAGGCAAAGAGCTCGCTGAACCAGTGTTTCACTGCCGTGGTGGAGGTGCTAAATAGAATGGCTACAAAATCATCTAATGGCATAAAAACGAGGAGAATCAGGTCAGGAGGCATCTGAAAGTTTTGGCGGGTTAGGGGATGTATAGGTAAGGAAGAGACGTAAATGGAATTAACACAATTGTTAAATATCATAGTGTTATTTTCATTTACTTAATTTTTAACTTAGGGACATCTTGAATTTGGCTGTTCAATTAATTACACTAACATACATACATACATAGAATCACGCCTTTATCCCTAATGGGGTAGGCAGAGCAAAAACGACCTAAACATAGGTTTTTCCGCTACGTCTGACAAGTTTAGAGGGCTAATACAGATGATGGTTTTGTATATTGCTATAGTGACGGGTTGTCAGCCCATCGCCTAAATTGCAATACACTGAAACCCTCAACTCCCTTAGCTGATTTTTACAGCATGCACGGAAGGAGATGCAGCTGGCACATTTTATGTTTTTCTATCACTCCCAGTCCAGCATGGAAGTCTTAAACTAACAATATTTTAAAATAAAGTATAATTTTGGAATCTGTTTTGTTATAGGAGCAGTTGATGGGGCTTTTATCTAAATCAAAGGACCGAAGAAGCACCCACAATATAAACATGCTGGAAAAAATATTAAACTTTTGAGTGTGCGCTAAGAATTAGGATGGGGCCAGAAAATTAGAGCACTGGTCTAAATCGATCTTTATCATCAACACGACAGAAGAAGAAGAATACATAAGGTGTTTTTTTGCTGATTTATTTATTATTGTATTTCTGATTGATTATATTGTTTCATAGTTATTATAATGATTAATGATAAAACACCTTTTTTGTATTACAATCATAGTGTATAATTCTTAAGTCAAATAGTTATTATAATGTTAATAAAAATCCTCTTTTATATAACAATTTATAGTGTATTATTCGCCTCTAACAGGTAATAAAAATAAAGATATGTTAAATTGTAAATAATGACCGTATAACAATCATACTGAAAATAAACAATTAAAGAAAACATCACCTTAACTACATAATACTTAAAATTATTTATCACAAGTATCTCAAACCAAAGCTGTTACCAACTAAACCCGATTTAGGATAAAATAGGTTTGCCTTGGCTAAACTCATTGTTCCTATATGTAGTAGGATGAAAGTTTACCCTAGGGCCTAGCGCAAAGTATTTTCTGATAAGCCTGGTAGATGATAGTCACCATTTTAGTTTAGGATAAATCAGTTCACTTTGTCGTGTATAAGAAAGAAGATCTAAGTTTGACTTAGGTAAAACTAGATTGTTCTTAGTAGTAGAATCGGTGCCTCCGCGACGTTTTCATTGGTGGGTGTTAGTCCCGCCGCGCGGTCTTACCCTCGGAAAGATGCCTGAGGGGGTGCCAGCAGCGGGTGGCACACGGCGTCTTGTATGAGGGGTGTGTTCCTCCCCCCGCGCGGTCTTGTTCTCCCTCCCCGTCCAAGTTAACATAACGGGGGAGGGGCAACCAGTAGCGGGCGGCACACGAAGGCTTGATCTTGAGGAGCGGCTCTCGGGTGACAGCCCGTAGGGCTTCGTCTTCGTCCACTAGTGCGATACAAGCCCCCGGGTGATTCCTCATTCCACCCGGGTCCAGTGAACGACCAGCAATCAGCAGCGGCGCATGGGTCCAATGTCGTGGGGGCGGATGTATCCTTTGTATACCCCGAGTTTTACTCGGAGCGGGAGCGAAGACTTGAGCACGGGCCGGAGCTAGATTTGGATTAGATAGTGTTTCTGCCGAAACGGGGCCACTGCTGACATACTGCCAAAAAAATAATAAGCGGCGACGGTGGCGGCGGGGGGCTTGCCTGTGTCTTCTTCGGTGGCGGCGGCTTCCTTCACACTGTTTGGGGCAGTGGGTTTCGTTTCGACTGCCTCATTCACCCTGCGCCAGCCTGCGGAGTGAGAGTTTTTTTATTAAGTATTATGAAAGTTGATATTGAAGCATTGAAACGCTCGTGGTCAAGTAGTTAGTGCTTATTCATTCCGATGACGAATGTAAAAGCAACCATCATCGATGTGACCAAGCCATGGATGGGTGACTGGTCATGATATATAACCTGAGCGTTGCAAGGCACGTTACCAATTATCATCGGATTCTGCGTAACATATGTACATACCTACCTACCCTCAGTCTCGTGGCAACAGAGGGGCATTGAAGTCTGCGAAAAGAGGCTTACAAACCTGCGTTTCGTCGACGACATTTTACTTTTTGCACCGACTGCTCGGGAACTTCAGGACATGTTCCAAGGCCTGAGCTTGGCAAGCCGGGAGGTTAATTTCCGAAACCGATCAAAGACCAAATTAATGACCAACAGTCACGAACATAGGGTAACGGTAGACGGGGAGTGGACAATGTACAATATGTCGACGAGTATATTTACTTCGGCCAGTTAATTTTTTTCAGCAACCGGCAGAACAAAGAAGTCGATCGCCGTGTCAAAAATGCCTGCGAAGAGCTTCTGGTCCATGAAGGACTTAATGAAAGGAGATCTTCCTTTAACACTAAAACGCAAGCTCGTCGATATGCGTATCTTACCCGTCCTAACCTATAGTGATCAGGTCTGGTCTTTCACTGTTTGTCAGAGAGCAATGGATCGCAGCATACTCGGAGTCAAAAGAACGCACAGAGGGACGCTTCAGGCTAGTAAAAAAAAAATTTGATACATACCTGAGCCAAGCCGTGCCGTGATGCTACTTGTGACACAGCATGCGTACTTTGTGTTAGCACATTCGCTGCTCGCTGGTTTGTTGCTGCAGAACTCACTGAAATATGAAAATTTATATTCGTTTTTATCCCTTAAATCTTGTCTTATATTTTTAACTAGCCTGCATCTTCCCACTGCTGAAAGAAAGCCTCCCTATTCTCCTTCTATCTAGTTCTGTCTGGGTCTTCCAGACGACAATCCTTTAAAAACGAGGGGTGTGTAATGTTAATGTATGATATAAATGCCTGGTCCACTTAGAGGCTCCTTGTCTTTCGGCGACCTTAGCCAACTCCTTATTTGTGTATTCGGTCGGAAGATGGTTTTAATGTCTTTTTGAGGATCGCTGCGCTCGCCCATCTCGCTTCCGCCATACCCTAATCTAATCTATCCGTGTCGGGGTGCCCCGAGTCGGTTTTGCATTATATCAAAAGTTCAAACATGATTAGAACTAAGTAAATAAACATAGTCAGATCAAATGATTTTATATCGCTGTCAGAAATTAATACGGGTTGCTCAGTAAACGAAACTGATCAGTTTTCACCAGGAAATTCTTTCAGGAAATGTAAAAGAAATTGCTTTTCCCATATAAAATCTCCGAAATGGTCATTTTGTGTGGGAAAGTCAAACTTTCCTGGTGGAAATTTTTCAGTTTCATTGACTGAGCAACACCTGTCAGTTTCTGGTACGCCGTTTCTTACACCGGGTATGTAGTTACCTACCTGAGCCAAGCAGTGATGTTCCTTCTGTCTGACACAATGTGCGAACAATGCGCGTTCTCGCACAGTAGCTGCTCGCTGGTTTTTGGATGCAAAACTCCCTGAAATATGAAAATTTATTTTAGTTTTTGACCCTTGAACCCTCTTCTTATTTTATCTACCCTGCATCTTCCCACTGCTGGTCAAAAGCCTCTCCTTACATTTAGTTCTGACTGGGACTTACAGATCCTTTAAAAACGAGTCCAGCTCGTCGCGCTACTTGCGCTTGGGTCTTCCAGTTAAAAGTTTTTGTGATTTTTCTATATAGCATACTATAGCTGATGTTTGCTGCCCTATCCCACTTTCTCTTGGCTGCTATTCATTATTCATGCGTTGTGCTATGTCAGACATTTGTGTTTTACAGCGGATTTTAGTTCTCTGACCCGATCAGACCTAACATACTCAGTTCCATAGCTCGCTGGCTGATTTTGAGGCTGGACCTCTGTGCTTCCGACAAACAATATTCTCTAGATACAAATTTTAACCATTAGAAGTACATTTAACTACTAGAGCTTTTGCAATCATTTTCGTAATTGTTTTCATGTCAACTTATTCTGGGCTCCAACAGTGTAGTGTCTGCCATAAGTAAACAGTTTACTGTTGGCAGACACTTACTAAGAATAAGTAATAGATGAAGAATACAATAGAATGCTGAAGTGAAAGGAAAACATAGAATTTGTCAGCTGCTTCTCCTCTCGAGCATGCTCTAAAAACCAGCAAAGGGTCACAAAGTATTGTGAATTGACTGATGGGATGACAACCTGTCACATTAGCAATACACATTTCATTCAATCTAACATGGCTCTTATTTTTTTACGCTTTGTCTACCCTGTGAGAGATAAAGGCGTGAGTTATTGTATGTAAATAGAATAAGATGTAGTAAGTACATACATACATTTACCTGATCCACTATGTGAAAAAGAAATAAAACATAGATCACCTGGTCATCCTAAAAGTAAGATGACTCCTTCAGAGGGCACGTTATGCTGCCTTCATAGTGGTAGTTATACAACCATGTCACATACCCACGACAAATAACATATAATGTTTAAACAGGCCTCTGTCCCGGAGGTATTAGCAGAGAGCACCTTCCACTTACGTGACCCTTGCAAACCCACTTCTTTTGCTTCATCTATATTCATCTACGTTTTCTTTTGCACCTTTTCTTGGACATATTCATATCACTAGTATAAGTCTATCCACAATATCGTCATATGTATAAGGACAGCAACAATAAGGAACAAAATTATTATACCTGAATCCAGCTGCGGTGTTTTCTCTAATATTAACTCGGGTGTACCTACTGCTTCTCTCCTCTGTTGAAATGTCTGAAACACAGTGAGATTTGGTACTTAAGCTAAGTTTAATAGTTTTATAATTAATAATTAATTTATAATTAACACAGATTGTAGGTATGTTCAATAAGCATAAAAGTATTCTGCGTTGCCTTCATTATCCTTTATTTGCTATTAAATTCTGTGTTAAGTAGAAGCTGTACCAAGGTGATAAAGGCCAAGAAGGATTTTTCACGATTATTGTAAATTATTAGGTATAATGCAAACAACTTATATTAAAATACTAACCATTGGCCATCACATTGGTGGCCAAGAGGAGCGATAAGGTCAGTGGGCAGACCACCAGCCCGATGGTTCGACTACATCGACAAATACGTAGGCGCAAACTGGATGAGACTAGCACAGGACTGTGAGTAGTAGCGCAGTAGAGAAGAGGCCTATACCCTGCAGTGGGTGGATGTAGGCTGAAGATGATGATGATGAACCATTTAACAAGTTCCTTTCTTGTGGTTGTTCTGTGCCTGTTATGTTTTTCCCACTCTCTTGAGCTGAAACATTTTTAAAACACATTTTTCAATACTTCATTATCTACTTCTCAATAGCTCGCTTAGGTGTTAAGCTTTTATCAGCTGATCTACTTCTTTTTTAAATATTATTGCAAATTAATTACATTTTTAGAACAGCTTAAAGTTTGGCCTACTTACAAAGATAGTTTGCGATTGATGGATGTGAGTTAAGCTTCATTAGGTTTATTTATTATTATTAGGAGAATTGGTTAATAAGAAAGAATGATAGTTAAACCCATGGTTAAACTTACCTATAAGTATAAAAAATTTAAAATGAAAAGTGTACCTTGAATATATTCTGGAGGCACCATATCTGGTGGCACACGACACAAGTCACCTGAAAATTAAAATATAATTTATATTTTTTCTTCCATAAACAATCCGTCCATGTCTTCTCTCTGCTAAGTTAAAAATGGTATCACACGATCACACTCATAGTTCCTACTAGGATTGATGATAGTATGTATGGATGGGGGTTCCATGGACACGTGTAGAAGTACACCAAGACCCGGAATAACAAGACACGAACAGTTAAATTCATTATTTAAATATCTGCCCAACGGGGAATCGAATCAAACCCGGAACTCACTTTCTGCCCCAAAATTAGTGATATAAAGACTGTGTCGAAATAAGATCGTCAAAATAAGTAAAAACTTAGTCAGATAAAATGACTTACCTCGTTTATTATTCATGATCATGAGTAAACAGCCGCGTTAAAACAATTCACTTCACAAACTCTTTCAAAATTGTTTAACAATCATATGGCAATGGCAGAAACCGTCAAAGTCAAACTCGTGTCAACACGTACTTTTGACAGCCGATTAAATTTTAGCGCAGTCTCGAGGTAGCAAAATCTTCGCCGCTGTCAGATAAAAGTTCACTTCCGGTGCGCCTCTGGAGTGCGTTCAGACGACCCAGTATAAATGTTATACCGTACGAGTTTCATACTTCCGGGACGCACTGAACGTGCACTTTAGTCGCTGTCAGATAAAATTTCTCTTCCGGTGCGTCTCTGAACGGGCAGGATAAAAATTAACCTGGTCGAAATTTCATCTGACAGGCGCCTCTGAACGGGCAGTATAATTTTTAACCAGGTTAAATTTCAATCGATCGAGCGGCTCTGAACGTACCCCTGAACGGGCAGGATAAAAATTCGCCTAGTCGAAATTTCATCTGACAGGCGCCTCTGAACGGGCAGGATAATTTTTAACCAGGTACTCCAGGAATTACCATTTCCAAAAAAAGAAATTGGCACAACTGTAATTTACATTTTTGAACGATTGTGCTTATGTCAATTCGAGATTTTGGTGTTGAAGACGATTTTTAGCCAAATATAAATATTTTAGCTATTTTCTATTAGATAATAATCAAATTCAAATAGAATAATAATGGTAAGCCATAATCTTCATTTGATAGTTCAGTTTGGGCCTTAAATTTCCTCATTCTATGCTATTTGTTGTGATGACTAATTCTTCGAGTAAGATGGGTGTTTCTTCATAATTCCTGTGTTTTAGACGGAGCAACAAATGGATTGTGCGTTGGACTTGATGCGGAGGCTGCCTCCGCAGCAGATCGAAAAGAACCTGACAGATCTGATCGATTTAGTGCCAAGCTTATGCGAGGACCTGCTTTCATCAGTAGATCAACCATTGAAAATAGCACAAGATCGTAGTAACGGCAAAGACTATTTATTGTGCGACTACAACCGCGACGGAGACTCGTACAGGTCTCCATGGTCGAATACCTACGACCCTCCTTTAGAAGATGGATCTATGCCTTCAGAGAGGTTGAGGAAACTTGAAATTGATGCCAACCATGCTTTTGATCAGTACCGAGAGATGTATTTCGAGGGTGGAGTCAGCTCCGTGTATCTATGGGACATGGACCATGGTTTTGCAGGTAAGACTTGCACCGAACATGATGAAAATGTCCAAATAAGGTAATGTTTATTTGATGTTTCTTATCAGTAATTTCCTGAGCAAGGCAGTAGTTGGTAAGTGGTTTATCAGTTGACATGTTAGATTATGTGTATTTTACTGTTGATGCATTTGTTAAAAAAGTAAAGTTTATGTATATTGATGTCCTTTGTATTTCAAAAAATAGAATAGTTACAAATGTAATATTTAAATATCAATCATTATCTACTTGCAAAGATTCTTTTCACCATAATTAGCAGACTATGATCACTTGTCTCCTATTTGAGATGAGTTGTCTTACTAGATTCACAGCATATTTTCATTTTATAGCAATTACATTATATTATTGTTATCTGCCAATCTTAACAGATGCCATTTAATGCATACTAGTGTAGAGAGAGAATACCTCAATACTATGGAAATGCTTATTAGTTGGACAAATCCATATTAGTGCTTTATTTCTATTGGTTTTTCTAGTTTCTTGGCAGTGTGCCTATGAGACTAGCATATTTTATTTATGAACAGATTAGTCTGCACTGTCACTTTTGGCAAATTATTGCATCATTTCTTAATCTGCCGGTTATCTTTTTCTTGGTGTATCCTCCCCCCAGATCCCTCCCTTGTCTCTTGTCAGTCTGGTCTACAAGGGCCAGCAATTTTTTCTGGTCATCAGACCACCTCCTAAGAGGTCTACCTCTTGTTCTTCATTATTAACTATTAAAAAAAACATTTACACTTTGATTACAGGCGTGATCCTCATAAAGAAGGCCGGCGACGGTTCCCAGAAGATAAAAGGCTGCTGGGACTCCATCCACGTTGTGGAGGTTGTGGAAAAGAGCTCTGGACGCAACGCACACTACAAACTTACATCAACTGCGATGTTGTGGCTGCAGACCAACAAAGAAGGAAGTGGCACGATGAACCTCGGTGGTAGTCTTACGAGACAGGTATATTAATAATACAGATTATAGATGTACTAGCTTTCTGCCAGCAGTTTCACCCACTGCTAAATAACTTTACATACATCTTAGACTTAGAATATAGACGGCTAGCAAGCGTGTCACCTATGCCGAAAGGGATAAAATGTATTACGCAACCAAAACAATTAGGCGCATGATGTCCTCAAGCCGCCATATTCAGCAGCGCCTAAGTTGTTTTGGTTGTGTAGTAGCAGAATGTAATGTAAGCTAATCAGTAGCTGACCTTGAAAAAACCGGCACGCGTCGCGAAACAGAAAAATAGTATCATTCTGTCTCATTCTTTCGCAAGATATAGGCATACGTCCTTCTTTTTCTTGTGCGAATGCGACAAATGCTATCATGCGGTCTGTACTTTTCTCTGTCTACGACATACATACATACATAAAATCACGCCTTTATCCCTAACGGGGTAGGCAGAGCGTAAACGACCTAAACAAAGATTGTTTCGCCACGTCTGACAAGTTTTGAGGGTTATTCCAGATAGATCTGTATATTGCTGTAGTGACAGGTTGTCAGCCCATCTCCTAAATTACAATACTGAAACCCTCGAATCCCTTAGCTGATTTTTACAGCATGCCCGGGAGGAGATGCAGCTGGTACATTCTATGTTTTTCCATCACTCCCAGTCCAGCATGGAAGTTAACTCAAGTTAAAAATAAGTTTACCTGTGGGCATAAATGTATTTTCTCGTGGTGAAAGAGCTCCGGACACAACGCACACTACAAACTTAGGTCCACTGTAATGTAAAAAAGGCAGTGGTATGGTACAGTTAAGAAAACCAACAAGGAATAACTGGATACAGGCAACTAACAGTTGTCTCAACTGCCTGCCTGCTAATAAATAATAAATAAATAAATAATATACGAATTTTTACAATACTATGTTATTTCAGGCTGAACAGGACTGCTCCGTAAGCGAAGTAACGCCTCACATCGCTAACATTGGCCGCATGGTGGAGGACATGGAGAATAAGATAAGGAACACGCTCAATGACATTTACTTTGGTATGTAAAAGTTACATAAATTCTGCCTGCGGATCTGATTCCAGATCGATATAATCTGGACCTTTTGAAGATGAGAGTGAAGAAGCATTTTCTAGGCTAGGCAAACATGCTCCATCATAGCCTGCATCGTCACTTCCCAGAGGTGAGATGGCAGACTAATGATTATTATTATTAGGCTACAGGGCCTTCTTACCATCATATAAATTCTGTGCCATCATGTCTTCTGTGTGATTTTTTTTAAATAAATAAAAATAGATCAGAAGAATTTGATTACAATAAAAAAAACAGTGCACTCTTTTCACAAAATTACCTGTGTTATTAAAACAACAAAATTATACCAATTAACCAAGCACCTAGTACACCTATTAATCATATTTTCAACAATTCCAGGCAAAACCAAGGACATAGTGAACGGTCTCCGGTCTGTAGTACCAGCGGACGTGCAGCGTCGCACTGCAGCTCTGCAGCACGACTTGGCAGTCGCACTGCAGCGCCGGCAGGTGGCGCGCGCCGACTGAGACATCTACAGGTATGTCAGAACCCTATGGAACTCTCTAGGTACACCGGAACCAGGTACGACAGAACATTATAGTTGTTGACCAAGTGGGAAAGTTGACTAATTGAAAAATTTACCAAGTAGGAAAGTTGACTAAATAGGTAAGTTGACTAAATAGGAATGTTGGCTAAATAGGTAAGTTGACTAAATAGGTAAGTTGACTAAATAGGAATGTTGGCTAAATAGGAAAGTTGACTAAATAGGCAAGTTGCCTAAATAGGAATGTAGGCTAGATAGGAAAGTTGACTAAATAAGCAAGTTGACTAAATAGGCAAGTTGACTAAATAGGCAAGTTGACTAAATAGGTAAGTTGACTGAATAGCAAGTTGACTAAATAGGCAAGTTGACTAAATAGGCAAGTTGACTAAATAGGAATGTAGGCTAAATAGGAAAGTTGACTAAATAAGCAAGTTGACTAAATAGGCAAGTTGACTAAATAGGCAAGTTGACTAAATAGGCAAGTTGACTAAATAGGAAAGTTGACTAAATAGGAAAATTGACTAAATAGAAAAGGTGACTAAATAGGAAGATTGACTAAAGGTACAAATGAGAGTCCTATAGATACAACAGAGAATCCTATACGTAGGTATGATCATGCAGTTATATCAAGAACATAGTACTAGCGGACGAGCAGCGTGGCGCGCGCCGACAGACATCTACAGGTAGGTATGTCGGAACTCTACAAGTGTGGTCTAAAAATTGATTGATTGATTGATTGATTGATTAAAACTTTTATTGACTGACACAAAACAGATACAGGAAATGGTGCAAACAAAAGAAAAGTTACAAAAAGGAACAATAAGGACAAAAATACAACAAATATAACATTAACAATGTGACATAACAAAAATAGAAAACAAAATAAACATGTAACATACAAACAACAGTGCCAATGTAGTGCACCATGCTGACCACATTGTGTCAGTCAACTTGGCGCTGACTCAGCATTATGCTGTAGTGCAATACTACAGCGCTGATATTCTGCCAAGTACCAAAAATAGTCACGATACAACCCTAAATAGGACAGAAATCTAATGGCAGAACCCTACAGGAAGAACCCCAAAGGTACGACAGAACCCTACAGGTATGATAGTACCCTACATGCAAAACCCTATAGGTACGATAGAACCTTATACAACAAAAATAGTGTATTTACTGGTATGACACAACTCTAAAGGTACAACAGGACCCTATCTAATTCTACAATTACGGAATCATATAGACATACATACATACATACATAAAATCCCTAGTGGGGTAGGCAGAGCAAAAACGACCTAAACATAGGTTGTTCCGTACAAAAATTTGTGAATATAAAATAAGTATTGTAAACGTGTTAGAATAGTTACATAAAATAAGTAAGATATAAAAAAGTAAGTAATATTAGAATAAATAGTTAAGAACTTGTAAAATTGCGACTGGCAGGGTTTTAGCCGGTAAGAGTCCGGCACTGCCTGGGCCTCCCCTTCCCAGGCGTCCATGAGGATTTCCCTGACGGTCAAAATTAAACAACTAGTTAGGTTAGGTCAGAGGATAAGTATAAAAAAAAAAACCTACAGACAACATTATAGGTACGATAGATAGAACCCTAAAGATATCAGAGTACCCTATTGATACCAGTAGCGCGCCGTACAAAATGGCCTATGAAAACACATAAACACACTTCCAGATTATTTATAAAAAGAATACCACTTTTTTCATTTTATTGCTTCATTTGGCTCCATTTTAAATAATTTGTTTTCTTTTTTTTTTTCAGATGAGATGGCGAGATTGGGTACGAGACGAACTTAGTGTAAGAAAGAGACAACTGCATTTCTCTTCACTGTAAATTGGAGTATTTACCTAAATCATGTAGGTATAGAAATCAATGCAGCCAATATGGTGCTTTGAATAAATAGTCCAGATTTATCTATTTTCAAGTCCTAGGATTTAAATGAAGATTTTAGGTGTAAAATATTCTTTAAGTCTCCGAAATATAAAATTTGTGGCTTTATATGCAAAAAAAAAAACGGGTTGCACTCCGGGAGTGCCGGCAGAAGCGAAAACTCAACAGATGGCGCTAGTAGGTTTCTAAAACGCAGTAAATTTGTGTTCGGCCATTTTACTTGGCCTCTGTTTGCATACAATTTGTGTATGACCGGAGGTCAGGACTCTGGTCTGACGCGAGCGAGTTAAACATTTTTTACCCATCCCAAAAAGTGCACATGCACAACGCCGCTAAAGAAGTTTTCACTTCAAAAAATTTAAAGCATTTTGGTATTAGAGGGCTGATTCTACGAATACAAGCAATTTAATAAAATAATTCATCTGGGTGATTCAAGGCGCATTTCAAAATAAAACGCATAAACAATAAGCAAAGTTCGAATGGCTGTAGGTTAGGGTCACTTAGGGTGGTATATTCTATTACAAAAAATATTTTATTATATTGCTTGCTAACGTAGCATCCGACATTATGCATCAATATTATATTATATTCTACTTTGTAACTAATTTATGGCAACGAATTTAATAACAATTCATAAAATGTAGGATTAGCAGTGTATGGTATATTAATTGACATTTCTGTGAAATATTTTACACTTGAAACCACCTTGTAACAGAAAAATACATTTCTAAATCATTCTAATAAATAAATTAGCAATGAAGACTTGCAGTTATAGTATTTGAAAGTGGTACTGAAAGTAAAATTATGAGTAGCCCTAAGAAATATTTAGTATTTTTGTTTACTTACCCAATAACCCGTCTCGTTTTTTTGCATTTTTATTGCTTAGTTTTTTTTATTGTAAACTAAAAGTTTATTGTATTTAATTAAGGCTTTATATCAATAAGAAATTCATAAATAAAGAAAATATTTATCTGATTAAAAGTGCATTTTTATTATTGGCTCCTTATAACAATCACAAAGTTATAAATAAAATAACGTAGAAAATAACTATAATTTCGGGTTCCGTGGTCGGAAAATTTATTTACTTCATCATCTCACTCAACATGATTTTATGTTGAAAAGTCAGATAAAGTGGGTGAAAGAAGGTGAAAGAGTATTCCTGGGAATTGTAACATTTAATTTTTTTTCTTATTTAGCTCCAAAGTTTTCTTAAAATAATAAATTAAGAGATACAGGGATTGAAAAAAAAAGGTATAGGTACGCACAAACCCTGAAATCGCTCATTGGCCGGGGAAAAAAGGGACACTTCGCGGATTGTGCATTGCAAAACGCACAATCCGCGAAATGTCCTTTTATTTCAGCCAATGAGCGTTGTGAAACAACCATTCCGCGGACTGGCAAACAGAAACACCAAACGGCCGATTGCCGAATTCTTTGGTGTAGGGACAACACCAGTTGTAAGGGAGAACTAACGTAAACTGATAGAACAACTTTGATCAGGAAATTATCATTGATTTCGCGGATTGACTGTTTTGCAATGTACAATCCGCGGAGTGCCCCTTTTTTCTCCGGTAGGTATTTGTTTTTGAACGTATCGTGTATCGTATTTCTAAACGAAAAGTGAATGACATAACGCGCTTTTTTGAACATAAAAGAGCGCAGCACATTTGTTAAACAAGGTAAAACAGCGGTAGTGTCGTAAGGCGCTGTCTCTTTCTTCAGTTGCAAAAGAGTATGAATGTGTCAAAAATGCATTTTATGGTTCTGTTGCGAAGTCCGCTCCTTTTTTATTCGTTCCTTTATTTTCTCTTTTTTCACGATTTCCTCGTATAAATACAAATTATGATCAATTCCAACGATTGTGTTACTTTATCGGACGACGACAACTTGATACAGGTAAGATTTTTCCAAGTTTTTCGTAGAAATCTTTGTCACGTTGAATCTGAAGTTTGTATTCATTAGAATAAAGTAAATATTTGGTCGGTAATTCGTTGAGGACATCTAGAAATATTACCATTAAAACATTGCCATTTTTTTGTACAGTGGGCAGCAGGTTGAGTTACCACATTAACGGACCAATTTATACTGGCTATACAGTATAACCAGGTAGATATAACCAGTATATATTAGTCCGTTAAATGGATAACTCGACCTGCTGCCCACTGTACGTTCACGATAGTTGCATTAACTTTAAATTCTTAAAGTTAAAAGTTGCCTTGCCTATGTATTTGTGGTATGTTTTTCTCTTACTTTCCCAAGGTTACAACAAGCAGGATAGATACTAAATTCTATTCTAAATAATATAAAAAACTTTTACAGGCATCAGAAGGAAGACTTAACAGAAAAAGAAAAAACAAAACTCACCCTAAACACAAAAAGATAAAATCTATTGAAACAATTGTACTTGATGGCGAAACATCAAACGACATTGAAAACAATAATGTTATAGAGCTGCCTGATAGTCAAGAATTTCTAGACAAAAACATACAGAAGCTGGATAAAATTTGTCAAGAAGACCAAATATTCTCTGATTTTGTTGAGAAATGCTTAGATCTGGAGAAATCTGATGGAATGATACGGATTTTAAACAAAACTGTAATAAAAGCATATGAAGAATGCGACAAGGAATACAGAAAGTCCCCTAAGTTCCAAAGAATCTTACTAAAAGCTATGAATCGGTTAGAAACTGATCCTGATCATAAGTTTTCGCATGTCAAAGACTTGGTTGAAACATTAAAATTACATAAACTAAAGAAAAGAGTACAGTTGACTACTTTGGCTACTAATTTAAAAGGTATAAATGTTATCATTAGGTACTTTATTATTTAATACTACATACATACATAAAATCACGCCTTTTTCCCTGAGGTAGGCAGAGCAAAAACAAAGGTCATTCCGCCACGTCTTACAAGTTTTGAGGGTTGTTATACAGGTGATTATGTATATTGCTATAGTGACAGGTTGTCAGCTCATCGCCTAAATTGCATTACACTGAAACGCTTGAGTCCCTTAGCTGATTTTTACAGCATGCAGGGGAGGAGATGTAGCATGCCACCGCGCGATATATCGCATCTATCTGTCAAGACTCTCATACAATTTGACAGATAGATTTGATAAAACGGCTATCGCAGCTGCATGCTACGGGGGCAGCTGGCACATTCTATGTTTTTCTATCACTCCCAGTCCAGCATGGAAGGTTATAATACTAACACTACTTTATAAAGATTGTAGTACCTATTCAAACACTGCATCATATATTCATCTAAGAATATTAATTATTCATCTAAGAATATTAATTCTTATTAGTGTTTCCAATAAATGCCTTCAAAATATAATTTATTTAGGATTTTATGATGATGTTATAAAAATTTAAATATTCTTGCAGAAAATGGTACTACTTACCAAAAGAATGGGTTTTCTACGAAGACCAAAATCAGCAGCAGTATTATCATAGATTCTGATGACGAACAAAAGGATGTACCAATACCAATACCAATCATCAACTTAGATGATTACCAGAATGACGTCATAGAAGTATTGGATGAAGAAAAAGAGAACCATCAGGAAGAAAACAGAAGTTTACCGAACAGCCAAGAAAGTTTCTTGGTACCGCAAATTGAAGTCTCATGGGATCTTAGCTCTAATATTCCAGCATGCACATTCCAGCAAGTGTTGCCAATAGAATATGAATCTGCACCGGTTAATACGGAGAAGGATGAGAAAATAAAGGCAATTGTTAACCAGATAACGTGGTGTAAGGAGCAGGTTACTCTGCTAGATGAAGCAGAAGTGGTGGACGATAGTGCAACATCACCATACATTCTATGTGAGAAGTAAGTATACCTACAAACTTGTATTGTATCACAACTTTATTGCTCAGAAAAGAGCAAAATAATTAAAAAGTTAAATAGGCAGTCGGGTTACAGCAATTACTCCCATTCTCAAGCAACCAAGCAAAAATCGTTACATCTTCACCTATACTGAAAGTACATAGGTCGAAACATGAAAAATAAAATTGGGTCTCCCATACAAATGACTCGAACCACTGACACCATTTGTATGGCATCAAGTTTTTATTTTTCATATTTTGACCTATGTTTCTTGGGGAAAGTTGTTCAGTTTCATGGGTAGGATCACATCCTAAAGTTGTTTATCTGATTTTTTCTTCCTGTATAGTCAACCCTGTATGATCAAATGTTTACTTTACTCTTTTCAGATACAAAGCTCAAATAGTCCAGCTCTACAAACAGCTATGCCAGCTCACTGGCGATGAGCCGGTGAAACGAAGGAAAGTCAGACTCCAAGTCCTCGAAGGGCACCCCCCAGGGCCGGTAAAGAGGCTGGAGACATTCATCAATGACAATATTGGAGATGATGGCATCCCACTGTTTCCCGACTTCTTTGATGTGGTCAAGTGCGTCATGGTGGCGAATTTTGAAGACAAAATGGGGTGGACCAAGCAGCAGGTTATGAAAGAAGGTATGTATGATGAATAAGTTCTTGATCAAATCGCGTAGCGCCATCTAACAAGCAAAGTTTGTTGTACCATGACAGATATCGCCTAGTTTTTCATTCATCAACTTTCGGTTCTTATTTTTTTTTCAGAATAGAACCTATATTTAGCACAGCAAATTGTAGCTAACCGAGGAATTGAGCCAGCCAATCAAAATAATGCTTTTACCTATAACCAAAGCTTGATTAATTAGATTACTATAGAATTTTATTTTCTAGATTGCACTTATCAGTATCCATACTTATCCTTTCCAGCCAACTCACTCTTCACGCAATGCGGTCGCGCTCTGCAGAAGCAACGACAGAGGAGGGAGTATCGGGACCTTCTCTCCAGGGTGAAGGTGGAGCGTCCGGAGCACGACCCTGCCGACCCTGCTGAGCAGGACCCGGAGCTGCAGCGCAAGTTGGAGGAGAACAGGAAGATCGCCGTCACCAAGGAGAATGACTTGCTGGACAAGTGAGTTGTTCTAACGACAAGTAACTACAGCCCGATCATTACGTTACGTAAGCGAAGCGAACGCGACATCCCACTAAAGGTTAATTGATACGCGAGCGCAACAATGCGTTACGTGAGCGAAGCGAACGCGACATCCCGTGAAAGGTAAATAAATTGATACGCGACCGAAGCGAGCCAATAATGGACCAAGTAGGGGCAATGAACAAGTAGAGGCGTTGAGCTTGTAGCTTGTTGCGCGAAAACGAGAGAGAATCGCGACCTTCTGTACAATGGTATTGTTAGTAGAACAAGTCTTTTCACACCCACATAAATCTTTCTTGAACCTCCGAGTTTGAAATCGTATTAAAACAATGCTTTTCTTTTTCAGGTATGTTAGGCTGCAAAACCAACCAACGCACAAAAAACCAGGACCGAGTTTACAAAATGGACCGAGTTTACAAAATGTGCCGAATGAACAAACGCCACATATCAATGGATATTCAAATCATGGAAGTGCTTCACATAATAATTTCACTGAAAACAATCAACCTAGCTCATCTAGTACCTTACAAAATAATACTGTTGAAGACTCCAGTCTTTCTAATAATATACAGAACAACCTCATTGAACACCAAGAACCTGGTCCTTCTCAAGATTTAGTCAGCGACGACGACTCAAATTTCGAACCTCCTGAAGTGAGACTATCACAAGAGACTGCCAAGAATGATTTAGAAAATAAAGATACAAAAGTGAAAATCAAACAAGAACCACTGGATATAGCGCAAATGTTGGCAGATTTAGGCGAAAACTATACCATGTCAGTCATAGATATTGAAGATCCTTTTCTGGTGATAGAAATTTCGTCTGATGATAGTTCTGATGAAGAAATGCATGTTGAAGGTGAATCCGACTGAGTTGTTTGAAGAACACATTATTGGGAGCAATACGTATGCGCACAAAATCACAAAATCTTAACCAAAACGGTCACCTGTCACTTTCAATCC
>JARACY010003380.1:0-33648 GCA_029255725.1 Scrobipalpa atriplicella
CCCGACCCGACCTTCATTTCCCTCCCGCCCGATTTCCCTCTCGTCCCCCACCCCCCTTGTCCCTCGTTTCCCTATCGTCTAGTTATTTCCCTAAAGTTCTTCATCAGAGCCATGCTCGACTATATCAAAAGCCTTGGTAATGACGTTTATTGTTCGTTTCCAGTTTAACGTACAGCAGCGACTCATCCCTGCTGTTCGGGTGCTACGCGGGCGGGCTGTGCGTGGCGTGGGAGAGCGGCGTGTCGGGCCGCCCCGCGCCCGCGCGCATCCTGCCCGCGCATGCGCTGTTCTGACGCACGCGCTGCTGCCTGCGCGCCACCAGCCCCGGCTGACACATGCGCTGACGTCACACGCGCCCTGTCTGCTGTGCATCTTTTTATTTTCTGATGCTGAAGGCATATTGACGAACTTTCTCTTCATAAAATCGCAGACACACATAGAAGACTAATTATTCATGAACAAAGCCTTAATAATAATAGCTTAGGCCCGTGACGTATGAAATACCGGTTTCTAAAAGCCGAGAAGAATTTGTATTTTTTTATTGTATATAAGATTGTACAGTGAGTGCTCGTTTGTCTTCCGATAATTTAATGAAAGTTAAAAATTAAGTGTTTTTTATTGTATTCAAAGTTGTCTTGCTATGCCAAAAATTTATTTTATCGTGCAATAGGATAATGATAGAGGATAATGTTTTAAAAGCTTGTGTAAATTGCAATGATTTTATGAGTAAGAGAATCTTGTATGTGAACATTCCTGTAATAATTTTAATTTAAGTCAAACGAATGACCTATGTTTTATTGTTAAAAATATAATAATTGTTATTTTGATAAAGCAATAAATCAGGTTTTTTAAATATTTTTGCCTTTTTTTATTTATCCTTTGTTAGGTCGTTTTTGCTCTGCCTACCCCATTAGGGATAAAGGCGTGATTTTATTTATGTTTGTATGTGTTTATTTATCTTAATAAGATATCAGTTTACACAACCTACTAATTATTTGCCTAATTGTTATATTACTCCATGGTTATAGTTAAGTTTTGTTAGTAGTTACAAAATATTCATCATCTCCCTAGCCTTACTTACTCTCCCGAATTTCACGGGGTCGGCTACCTAATCCAGAGGATTGGATGAGGGTACTGGTTTTTACATAGATCGACTGCCATCTGACCTTCGCAACCCAGAAGGGAATCCAGACCCAATCCCAGATTAGGCTTTTGCCAAGTTAGTGGCCAACCCAGCTGCCAGAGTTTTCAAGCCGCCAATATGCTTAGCAATGGCCTCTGACATGGCTTAACGTGCCTTCCGAAGCACGGAAACGCTCGAGTTGTTATACCACTATACTGGTCACCCATCCATGGCCTGGCCACGGCGATGGTAGTAACTGTGGTAGTAACATTCGTTATCGGAATTAATATTTATTTTAATTGTAAAGCACTTGACTACGAGCCTCCCTGTTTTTATCAGACTTCAGAGTCATATGAGAAATTTTTTCTTCATCTGTGCAGATGAGTCAGAAAAACTCAAGTGTTCGTCACCTCAGCCGGACCATTCTACCAAGCACGTATTTCTTGAGCACGCCATATCTTGGCTAAAAAGACTAGTTGTCGAATCGTTACGCAAGCAAAATAATTTAAAAAGTAAAATGTCATTTTCGATTGAACAAAATGGCGCTTGGCGTGTTGTGAATTTGTGAATTTAGCAGAAATTACAATTGAATATCTAATCTAATAAAAACCTAGTAGATAAGTAGAACACCATCAGAGCTTGCATAGTATATTGTTATCATGGGTTCAAAGAAACATAAGAAGGAATCTAAAAAGAAGAAGCACAGGAGTAGGTCCCGCTCGCCCTTGGACGGCGAGGAACGCGAGAGAAAAAGGCACAAGAAACACAAAGACCGAAAGAAGGACCGCTCCCCTGATGGTTAGTAGCAATTTGATTGTTCCTAGACGTAAGGCGCCAGCCGCTAGTGATGATCTCTCTAAATGCATAACCTAAAAAACTTTCGCCAACAGTGCGACGTATATCATGAAAACCAAATAAACAGAATTGATGAAGCACTTTTCTGAGCAATGTTTTGGCGAAAAAGGTCATGACTGGCGGTGGCGGAATTACCCGTTGACATGATAATGGCATTTTCTGCTCGTTATTTCAGACTCGGTGGCATTGGCGCGAGGCCACCGCGTAGCCACCCCAGCTGCGTCGAGGTGGGTATTGTAGAGTCGCGGATGTGGAACGGACTACAAGGAATCTTTGGCATAAACTCACAACACACAACACCATTTCAAAACATTCAATACATAACACTGCAACACTTTTTCATAAAACAAGAAACAGATTAAGAAGATTTGTAACGATTCTAAAACAAACTTAAATTAACCATATTTGTCATTTTCTGTCTTGAGTGAACAGAAAGAGACAGCACTGTAGACAAACTAATTTTGATCCTGGCATTTACAATTACAATTAGTTCAGAAATTTGGATTTTGGTCAATACCCGGTCAGAGAGTCAAGTTCAGGGCGGAGTGTTGGATCTGGAAGACTTTGGGGCACTATGAAACATATATAGAAAAACTTATATAAAAATTACTGAAAAAAAAAAATTTAAAAAAAAAATTCAGACAAAATTGAGCCCCCATAAAACTTTTTAAGTCTTTTTTCCATAGTGCCCCAAAGGCTACACTCCAACTGAGAGCCTGATCTTGTAGTGGATATGGCCGCTGCATCCTGAGGCTAGGAAAAAGGCTAGGGAAATAGTGACCTCCTTTTTCTGTTCCCTCATGGTAGAAAATTATAGTATGGTTAAATTTTAGTTTAATTGTGTCCATCTAGAATTCACCAAAATTCCGAAAAAACATGCTTGGGTCTCTTGTTGACTGTTTGTTTTTAGTATTAGAACTTTTGTTCATAAATGCTGCAATATTGCAACAATTAAAATGAATCACTATAAATGTAATGCTCTTCTCAAATCTTTGACCATATTTTCACCTACAATGAGACTTGAGTCATACTAAATTATGTCTGTTCATAAACTAGCTGAGCTATTGCAGTTTTTCTGTCTGTTTTCTAGTTATCTACAACAAGGTAGAGCAAAGTAATTATAAAATTTATTTTGGTCTACATTTATAAACTACACATAAACAAATTATAATAATCAATTTATTTACATAGATTTAAGTTAGATATGCATAGTTTTATATACTAAAAATTACATCCAAGCAGGACTGTCTGTACCCAGGGTCACAGATCAGTTAATAGAATTAATGTATTATTTTTTTATTCACCCAAACAGTCATTTTTAATTATCTTTGCATTCTGAACAGAGGAAAAACATTAGATGTTTTTCTGAAACAGTCTTTTATTTTCGTATCTCCTAAAAATTGTTAAAATTTTGCAGTTCATTGATTATTTTTTACTAGTTTCTCAACCTCAAATACAGTGTTATTTTAGCATAGTTCTCTGAACCTTCCAAGTTGATGTTTTAAGATCCTTAGGAGCTTATCTTGGTGGTCCATATTGAACCAAAAATAATGTAGGTAGATTCTAAAGCGAGCAACACATTGTTGCAGTTGAAGAAGTGCCAGTGGACTCTCACCTTCACAAAGACAATGGCGCGCAGCAGTCGCGCAGCCGAAGTTCGTCGCTCGAGGTACCACCCCCCCCGCCGCCGCCTGTCATCGAGCGGGACAGGGAGCGTGACCGGGACAGGGAGAAGAGACACAGACATAGGGATCAGGAGGAGGTGGAGTACAGGTTAATGTTTTTTTTTTTCTTATTTAAATTATAAATGCAACAGTGTAAATTTTTGTCATTTAAATTTTTTTCTAAAAATATTTTGAAATTGATAGATATGGTTGGTTACTGAGTTTACTTACTCTAAACTGTTGTTACATCAGTTATGAGCGTCCACAAGAACGCTCACGCTCCCCGCCGCCCGCGCCGGCTTCCAGTGGCGCGCAAGAGAGCCTCTCCATAGAAGAGACCAACCGCCTGCGAGCCAAGCTCGGCCTCAAGCCGCTGGAAGTGGCCGAGGCACCCGCGGACGACGGCAAGTTCAAGGACGACCTGGGCGAGTTCTACCACAAGCCCGCCGCCAACATCGCGCAGCAGAAGAAGACTGAGAAAATCAAACAGAAACTCGAGGAGCGGAAGGAGAAGCGGAAACTAGAACAGAAGTAAGTGCCTTAGTTTTCAGATTACCTTTCTATTAATTGTTATACTTCTCTGTTCTTAATTGTTTACTCTACGTAGGTATATGCGAAACAATACTTCGTTTTAGCCAGCTTATTTTACTAATAAAATGATTTATTGGAAAGGTTACAAGTGCAGACTCTTGGAGAAGGCTCTGACGACGAAGACGCAATGGCTTGGATTAAGAAATCGCGAGAGATCGAAAAACAGAAACAAGATGCTGCGAAAAGGGTAAATATCACGTTTTTATATTTATTTGATATAGTTTTTAATAATTTACAGTTTTTTTTTAAATATCTTTCGTAAAATAATATTCTACTCAACAGAATATCTTATTGACAATAATTAAAGTCGATCCGCGTGTCCTATTCAGCTGGGCAATACATCTGCCGGATACCTGAAAAATAAATTTTAATTTTCGTTCTGGGTCTTGGTGTTCTTTGGTCTTGTCCTAGTTGGAGTTTGATATGGGTGCAATGTTTATAATGTGTTGTGTTGTAGGCGGCCATGTTGGACGAGATGGACGACGTGTTCGGCGTGGGTGCTTTGGTAGCTGCCGACCAGGTGGAGGAGCGCCAGGCCTCCTACAGTGCCAACTCGTTACGAGGACTGCGCGTCGCACACGACCTCGACGCTGTGAGTAAAGAAACAGTTCTATGTTCCGATTGGCTATGAAGGCGCCACGGTCATCTACCATTTGCGTGAGACATGCGCATAATTGACTCCGCGGTCTAGTGGTCTGAGCTATGGGCTTCCGATCCCGAGGTCCTGGGTTCGATTTCCAGAAAAACAAAAGTTGATGTTTGTCAATTTATCACTTTGTGAGTTTTCTCCAGTATGGTTAAAACAAAGCAGGCTGAAGGCTTTTTTGCAAAAAAAAATTTTTTGCTGTATCAAAACTCTTGACACCAGGGTTCATCGGGTCGATCAACTCGAAAACCACACAAGAAGAAGAAGAAGCAGGACATGTTTTAGTGTTCGACAAGAAGGAAAGTGTTCAAGTGGAATATCTCTATTCTTCCTTCTCCATTGAAAAAACTCGTTACCAAGTTCGTGAATAGAATTAATGTTATTGATAAGGAATTACTTTTGGTAAGAGTGTATTATAACTTCAGATCGGTGACGAGCGCGAGACGATCCTCACTCTGGCGGATAAGGACGTGCTCGCCGAGGACGCGGAGGACGTGCTGGTCAACGTCAACATCGTCGATGATGAGCGATACAAGAAGGTCGGTATTACTTACAACATGAGACTGCTTTTAATTATTTAAATTTCGAAATCTAAAAAAAATAACAATTTTATCTGTCATACTATGGCTGCATTGACGGTCGGTTGTGGCCCGCCGGCGATTTGATCGGTCCATTACATTCCCTTTTGAACAAGCTACACCTTTTGTTATTATCTAGTAAACTTGGGACTGGCGTTGCCTGGCTGGACTGATCAATCTATCAATCAATTACAAAACCAATACCTACTTTACTGTAACATAACATAAAGTCACGCCTTTACGGGGTAGGCAGAGCGTAAAACGCCTAGTGAAAGGCGGTCACCACGTCTAACAAATATTGAGGGCAATTTTAGATTGCAATGTGTATCGCTCCATCGCCTATATTACAATAACCCTCGAATTTCTTTTACTCACTTCTACAACAAGCCTGGGAGCCAGGGCAGATATTCTATGTTTTTCTATCGCTCCCAGTCCAACATGGAATAATGCATTGATTTAAACTTTATGATATCTTGTAGAAAATCCTGGACGCTCGTAAGGCCCGAGCTGGCTACCAGGCGTACGACGACGAGGCGGACCTCGAGGCGGCCGCGCTCGGCTACAACAAGCCCGTGCTCGCCAAGTACGACGAGGAGATCAACAAGGAGAAGGCCGACAAGAACAAGGGGTTCGTCATCGGAGACGAGGCTGCTCTTGAAGCTAAGAAGTTCAGGGATATGATGGTGAGTCTTGTACTTTTTAACATTTTTTTTTTTCTATGTGGATTTCCCCTTGAAGCAGACGATGACTATTAAACCAGCAGCGCTCACGTTTACTCGTTTTATACACTTCTATTTCATGTTCTTGCGTTTTTAGAGGTGATATTTAATTATAACAAATAGATTGCCTCGTGTGCTGGTACTTCTTTTCACTGGCTGACCCTCTTTTGTTTTATTTAGCTTCTTAAATATATGCCTGTGTTTTTCCTAGCGCCAGGAGCGTCTGCAGGGCGGAGTGGAGAAGCGGCTGGAGTCGCTGCGCCTGCCCGAGCTGCGCGTCGCCTCGGAGTACCTCGACGAGGAAGAGATAGCCAAGTTCAAGAAGCCACGGAAACGAAAGGTGTGTATTTATCGTTCCCATTCTAAAACGTCAATTTTGTAAGGTAGAAATTATTTCTTAAAAACTAATGGAGTATAGTGAAGAATTATTTTATTTATCGTATGGCAAGGTAGTGAAGGATAAACCAAGACCCCGTATAATAACCTCGTCGAGACAAATGAAATGTTTGACCAGCGTTTTGCAAACCGAAGGTCATGCAAGGAAATTGGAAGAAGCCAAACAGGGTAGTGATGGGCGTTTTTATAATAACTACTTTCAGATCGAAATTGCAATATTATGTTTTTGGACAGTATACTTTCTAAAGTAGAATTACAATAAAATTAATTCGTTTATATCAGCATTCTTTCTTTTAACAGGGAAAGATACGGAAGAAAGCAAAAGATGAACCGATCGATGTGGACGACTACGACGCGGGCACCGGGCCACTCGTCACAGACGATACAGGTATATTTTACTTTACTTAATTTTTTCACGAACTTTAACAGAAAAAATAGAATGAACTAATTCAAATTAAAATCATCGTAAACTGCACTGTTGTTTATGCGGTAACAAAGTTATTGTATGTTTAATCTTATTTTGACCTGTCTTCTTCGGGGAAAGATATCCAGCTTCAAGGGTAGGATAGGATCGTCCCTTTAGATTTTTAAATGTGATGTTTACCCTCGCAGAAGTGAAGCCGGAGCAGCTGAAGGCGGAGCTGACCGTGGACGACGAGGAGGTGGAGCCCGACAGCGAGCTGCAGCTGGCCCTCGCGCGCGCCAGGCGCATGCGGCAACAAGAGGAGAAGGCTAACAGACCGCCCTTACCAAAAGTACACCTCATAAACATACATATATTTATTCCTCACAAAATAGGCAGAGCGGCCTAATTAGCTAAAGGATATTATTGATAATAATTTCTGAAAAAAAAAAACATTACAGTCCATTGCATTGCCTTATTTACAATACACTGAAACTCCGCTCCCTCTACTGGTTTCTGTATTTCCTTCCAGAAGCTATTGTAAGATCCAACGTTTAATTTACCTCAGGTGGAAGAACTCCTGGAGCGTGTGAAGGAGGAAGACCAAGAAGAGGTGGAGATGGAGGAACCCACAGATGGCACTATGGTCCTAGACGCCACGGCCGAGTTTTGCCGCACGCTGGGCGACATACCCACCTACGGGCTCGCCGGCAACCGCGGCAGCGCGCAAGAAATACTCGTATGTATCACTTTTTATACAGGGAGTAAATTCCCTGTTCATAGATAAGAGATAATCCACTCGATATGAAGAACTCATAACTATACTAACTTTACAGGACTTCGAGCACGACATGGACTTGGAGCCGGAACCAGAAGCTCCGGGCGCGTCGGGCGCCTGGAGCCGCGTCGACATCGAGTCCGAAGCCCCCGCAGACTTAGTATCAAAAGGGGCTGCGGCGGGCGCGGGGGCGCTGGCCGCCGAGCCTGCCCTGGGCCCTGGTGTGGCGGGCGCGCTGCAACTAGCGCTGAGTAAAGGGTACCTGGAGAAGGCGGGCGCCGCGCCGCAGCCGCGCGGGGTACCCAACCATCTGCTCACCGCCAGGCATTACTCCATCGAGGATAAGACCTACGGGTGAGCACTATGAAACTTGAAAATAATCCTAATTATCACCCACGAAAATTTAACTTAGATCGTAAAACGCTCATCAAACCCTTAACACATGCAAAATTTCTAAAATACTAGAAACAACAAATCACAAATTCAACTGCAGAAAGTTCATCCGCGATCTTGTCTGCGGTTAACTTTTTGATTTGTTGTTTCTCATACTTTAGAAATAAAATAGCATTTTGAGTGTAAAAACACGTAGAAACTTAAATCCAAAAATCCTTGAAAATATCCCAAACCCTGATCAGCTCCTAAAATCTCCTAAAATGCTAAAAACCAAACCTTTGACGCCTATAAAATGTTTAATTTTATACGATTGCTCAATTCCTTAGCGGTGAGGACGACAAGTACGGTCGCCGCGAGCGCGGGCACGGGGGCGGGGGCGGAGGGCCTCTAGTCGACTTCCGCGAGAAGCCGGGCTTCCGACCCAACATCAAGCTGGAGTACGTGGACGACGATGGCCGCGCGCTCTGCCCCAAGGAGGCATTCCGATACCTCAGCCACAAGTTCCACGGCAAGGGGCCCGGCAAGAACAAGCAGGAGAAACGCATCAAGAAACAAGTGCAGGAGGGGGTGAGTACACACTATTATTGGCACTATTCTCGTATTTAAACAAATGCATAAACAAAGGACATTTTATGACATCATTCACGGAGAAGAGATTAGCGTTACGGTGTACCGGGTGGATTTCAAAAATTCTATCAGTATGACAATAATGGCAGTTGGGATTGTGGCAGGAAGAAGGGAATACAGTTGGGATTGTGGTAGGAAGAAGGGAATACAGTTGGGATTGTGGTAGAAAGAAGGTAATACAATACCTTATTTTATTACTTACGACAAATTTCCTTCTGGATATGGATCAACCAAGACTAAAATGTCGAGCGCTGGAGAGCGATTTAATACTTTCAAAATAATTTCGTGCAGAATTTTTACAGAAAAGTCGGATCACCAGTCAAAATTTGTGTACAAATACATAATTCTCCGTTGTAATTGTAGCTCATTTTGTTCCCAGCTGATGAAGAAGATGAGTTCGACCGACACCCCGCTCAATACGCTGCAGATGCTCCAGGAGAAGCAGCGCGAGACGCACTCCCCCTACATCGTGCTCAGCGGCGCCAAGCGGGACACCAACACATAGTCGGGCCCGGGGAGACCTATTGTTACTGGTGTTTAAGTTAACGAGTGCGTTAGAGCGATACTGTGCAAATGTCCCTACATGCACATTGTCTTAGTGTGCGGTGCGCTCGGCGCGAGTTAACCTATAGTTACGCACACGAGGGCGCGTGTACAAGTATGGCTCAACCTATGTACGCTACCAATACAAAATAACATTTTACGAACATTTACCGATTTAACCCACCAAACCACTACTGTCTTTCTGTCACTGGCTTGATTTGATTACATCATCGATTTTTGTGTGACCATAGCTCTAGTTGCATAGCTGTTTAATATCGCTTTTTACAAAATGAGTGTATGGAATCATGGCTGCAACTAATTATTTTATAATTTTATGTAAATAAAGAGCAATATTGTTGCGAATGAACTTTTAGACACTTTCAGATGAAAAATTACTCGATATCAAACGTTCATATTATAAGTTTTTTCATGTAAGACACTCATTCGTTTGTGATATTTTAGAAACATTCTTTGTCCATGGTGATGCTAACCATACCGATTTAAGTTCCAATAAATGACTTTGTCTAAGACTAACACTTTTTTTTCATTGATAAAACACCAAAGTTCTGGTTATTAAAGTTTATTTCTACACTATAAAATAAATTAATATTTACATAATAATAACAATATAATAAAAATCTAGCGCAAAAATAATCATTATAATGAATAAAGGTAAATCAGAAATAGGGAAAATCAGATTACACACACAAGAACAAAGATTAAAACATCAATATCACAAACACCTTGATCAGTAGATCAGTATAACAGGACCTACCTTGCCTCGAAGTCACATAGCTGAGTGAGGAAAAAAAGTTAAAAGAAGTCCAAGCAATACAATGATTCACCAAATACCAATGATTTACCAAATAATGCAATGATTCACCAAGCAATAGAATGATTCACCAAACAATACAATGATTCACCAAGCCGTACAATGATTCACAAAACAGTACATTGATTCATCAAACAATACAATGATTCACCAAGCAGTACAATGATTCACAAAACAATACATTGATTCATCAAACAATACAATCATTCATCAAACAATACAATGATTCACCAAACAATACAAAAATGAACTAAACAATACAATGATTCACCAAAACAAAATGAATGATACGCCATAGCATAATAAAATAACTACGCCGCCTGTTTTATAATACCATGAATACCACAAGCAAATACAATGATTCATCTATCATTTCAATGAACAATGATTCACTTCACCAAGTAATTCACCAAAATGTACACAGATCCACCAAGACAATGGTAGAAAATTCGGCACGAACACGACTTTATTTGACATCCCTTTCTGTTCTCTCATGATAGAAAAAGGCAGTATCGACTTATATTTAGTTAAGTCGTGTTTTTGGCAACGCCGAATTGCTACCATTGATTCACCAAGCAATGCAATGATTTAATTAAGCAATACGAAAGTCAGCTGCAATGCATTACCATGCAATGTTTTACCATGCGCTGAATTCGTGTATGTGCAACGTAATATGTGAGTTATGTACTGTGTGTGATAATGAATGATAATGCAATGCTCAGCATCTCCCTCACGTGCTGTCGGACCGGAGTGCATTGCTGGTGCCGGAGTGCTGGTTTGTGATGTGACGTGCTGCATTTAAGAGTGTATAGACAGCAAATATACGTCGTGACACGCATGCTAGCCTCGTAGGCCGCTCATTTGCCGTCGCCGCCGGCGCGCGTGTGCGAGCTATTCCTCTGCAGCTGAGCGAGGGTTGTGCTGGACCCGCCGGCGCCGGCGTGCTGGTGAGCGGCGAAGTGCGCCTTCTTGCTGGCTTCCTTCTCCTTCTTGAGCCGCGTCTCGCGCACCATCGGGGGCGTGGGGGGGCGCCGCACCGGCACCGTGCGCGCCATGTGTAGGTGGGCGTAAAGCGGGATCTGACAAATACAAACACATATTCAATCTTGGACAATCAGTCCTCTTGATAGATGCCTTATCAACTAGAGACATAGTCAAAAATCGACCAGGTGCCGGTCGGATCGGACTCTATAGGTACTATCACGTTTGTTGATGAGAGTCCTCCATAGATATTTATTTTATTCTGTTTCAGTATTTTTTGCCGTTATAGCAACAGAAATACATCATATATGCAAAAATTTCAACCGTCTAGCTTTCACGGTTCATGAGATACATCGGAGACAGCACAGCGGCAGTTATAGGGTCCCGTTATTACCCTTTGGTTACGGAACCCTAATAAAAAATAAGTCTTTTTAGAATATGAACGAAGATCTGTAAAGATTGCGAAAAGAACGAACCGTGGGTAAGCTGTCGTCGAGCCTGATGGCCTCCTGGTGGTCGGGGCGCTTGGGCAGCTTGAAGTACTGGCCCAGGATGGGATCTTCAGCCGGCCAGCCGTACACCTTGCGCATCTCGATGTCCGTGATGTCGCCGTACAGATCCGGCTCCACCTGCCCCGGCGTGTAGCGCGAGTAGCACCCGCCGCGCCACACCTGCGCAAAACACAAACTCATGTAGGCTTACAACTATAATTATTTGATCTAAGCATGCATTGCATGTAGGTATTTATATCTTACTAGCTTTTACCCGCGATTTCGTCTGCGAAGATTATTTTTTTTCTCTCCCTCGTCCAGCCGTGAGTACCTACCCGTCCCACAGCCCCTCTTGTAGATCTGGTCATCTGGTCCCAGCATCTTACTATTGCAATACAGAACCACGGTGCCCTTTACGATAGCACTGGTGCAGTCGAGTAATTTTTTCAATCAAACCAGGGTGGTTGCACTGAGTAATTAATTAACTTCTTAGACTATTCGAAGGTGATTTACTAAAATATTTTACGCGGCAATGGGTGAACTGATGACATTTCGATATCGCGTTTTAGAATCCAAGTGCTGCCCTCTATTGATTATTTTGTTAACTACACTTGAATTCGTCCGGTTTATAATACCATATTACAGGCCCGGACTGGCCATACGGGCAAATCGGGCAAATGCCCGATGGGCCGGATGCCCGATGGGCCGGTGTGGCCGATTGGTGGTCGACTTTTTTTACTTTTTAAAAAATAATCGCAATACATTGATTAGAATAACGTCCTCTACCGTCAAGTCGAGAACCTAATTGAATTTACGTTATATCTGTCGCAGTGATCTGGTTAAATCTGCTATTTGATTGAATGACTAGCTCGTTCATTGAATGGCTGCATTCAATTGAATCACTAGGCCGTTCGTTGATTGAACAAGCGTCACTCAACGTCCAATTAGTTAGCTGATTGAAACATAGCCCTTTGAACAGGGCGGACGTAAAATCAGTCAGGTGATTCTAACCTAACCTAACCTAACCAAAAATGCTCGCGTTTTATAAAATTTCGTGGTTTTTTTGCGTATGTTGGGACGGTCGCCGGCTGTTGCCGCAGCACGCTCGCTGCGCTCGCTCGGCTCCCTCTGTGTTGTTGACACTAGCAACCTAACAACAACCTACTGACCTGGAAACCTTTCTGGATGATGAGGTTTTTTGTTTTTTTGCGGGGGGCTGCGCCCCCCGAACCCCCGCTTTTGGGGGGGCTGCGCCCTCCCGTCCTCCCGCTTCGAGCCGCACCTTAAGCCGGCTACGCACTATCCATCGCGGCTGTACGTCCCGCCAAGGCCACTGCGCTGGATGTAGCATACGCACCATCGTGCACGAAAAATTTGCTGTACAGCCAGCTTGTCAAAATGAATCAGACGTACCAGTATTGCCAGATGCCCGCGAGTCTAAGTCTCCCAACTTTGTATCGGAAGTAGCCCAAAAGGGCTTATTTGTATGGGATTCAACGTTTTCTTGTCGCCCAATGTCGGATTTTAAGTAGTCCAAACGCCATTCATTATTTGTATGAGGCTTCAACGTTTTCTTGTCGCCACTGGAGGCCCTGAAGTAGCCCGAACGGTGACAAATCGCCCAATCTGGCAACCCTGTGACGTACGTCCGCGCTATTCACTGTCCATCTGCTGGACGGTCGCGGTGGTGGGGGCGCTTGCTGGACGCAAAATTGATCCAGCACATCCAGCAAGGTAATAATAATAATTATTGACGTACGTCAAGCCTATTCACTGTCGTTTTTCGTCGTGCATCGTGCATGACCTTGGCGGGACGTACAGCAGGATGGATGGTGCGTAAGAGGCTTTAGAAGTCGGCTATATCCCGTTCAACGACTTCGCTAAATGACGTTCAGTCAAGACGTTGAACGTTACATTCAACGACTTGACGAGTTGTCCTTTAGTGATTTAATTAAATGCCGTCATTCAATTAACGAGCTAGTCATTCAATCAAATCGCTTATTCAACTAGATCACTGCGACATATATAAAGACATTCTGTATTATGTTTAATTTAGTACCTATCAGCATTGCACCCGTGCGAAGCCGGGGCGGGTCGCTAGTTGATAATATATCATTGAAAATTTACATTAGTAGTTTTCCTTTCTCTTGATATAAGAGTGGAGGGCCGACCGGCTCTAAAATGCCCGGGCCGGTTTCGGGTCCCAGTCCGGGCCTGCCATATTACTCCATGATACAGGATACAGGTGATACAGTATATCATCAGGAAACAGTAGTTTACAAATTATTATCATATAACCTAGCCCAACGATTTATTTTCCTGTTGACAGTGACGTACAGTGTGCCATAGTGCCCCTAGAATGTACCTCTAACTGTACCAGATTTAGTTCTTTAAAGTGAAATTCAATAAAGTGTAGAAGACAAAAGGGTGATGATGTCTGACCTTGAATGTGGTGAAGCTGGCGACCTTGCGCACGTCCGGCGGGAGGCGCGAGAACTCCAGCGTCCACGGCACGATGCCGCCCAGCGTCTGCAGGTACTCGCCCGTCAGCCGCCACATGCGCACCGAGTAGTCCGAGCTGCCACTGCGCAACCAACCAACCAATACTACGGTTACGATTTTAAGCACAAAACACAAAGTGGACCCCTTGTTCTTCAAATTTTGCATCTATAACCTATCACAATCAGGCCCGTAATCCTAACAAGAAACTTAACGTCATCGATCGAACCCACTTCGAGAGCTGAATACATATCATAGTACATATTATCAAATCCTGCCCGCACCACCAGAAAAAAAAAATGTTTCTATGACCTGAGTCCATGTCAAGTCGTAGTTGGCAGAAGACAGAGAGAGTTGGCGATTACTCAACCGACAAGTGCCTAGCACTTAAATTTTAGAAGAGAAGTAGCTTACCTGAGCACTTTCTTAGTCTCGTCGATGTAGGCCATGCAGGTGACGCAGCGCATGTGTCCGCGGTACGAGTTGAGCAGCATCGGCAGTGGCTGGTCGCGCACGCCTCGCTTGGCGCGCCCCTCGACGCGGTCCTTCCACAGGAACGGGAACTCCAGGCGAAGGCTCGGTATGTTTATGTGCTCCTGAGTTTTGAGAAAGGGGAAACAAGAGGATGAAGTTACACGACAGAAATTAAGAAAGAATAAAGAATGTGCGTTACTCGTGGTCAAAATGGTTAGTGCTTATTCATTCCGGTAACGAATGTTAAGCAACCATCGCGGTGGCTAGGCCATAGATGGGTGACCGGTAGTGGTGTAACAACTCGAGGGTTTCCGTGCTTCAGAAGGCTTGTTAAGTTGTTGGTCCCATATAATTTCGTAGATAAGTCGTTAAGCCATGTCAGAGGTCGTTGCTAAGCATTGGCGGCTTGAAAACTTTGACAGCTGAGTAGGCCTCTAGGATTTGGATCAGCTTTCCCTTCTAAATTGCGGAGGTCAGATGGTAGTCGTTCTGTCAATTCCCTAGATAAGGTAGCCAATACGGGAAAAAACTAGGGAGATGATGATTAGAGAAAATTACGAAGCGGGCCCACCCTAAATACTAAACCCATACTAAACCAATACCAAACCCATTTAGTAGTAGTCCGATTCGTCTTGGCGTGCTATGCCAATGTACTTTCCTTTTAATTTTGCATATAGCATGCGGCAACACTGCAGAAGGACTTGTGGGGTGGTATGGTACAGAATCTACCAGCTGTTACCCAGCGGTCCTATTCCGGAATAAATCCGGCTGAACGTGACCACACAAGCGGTGTGAGCTCAGCTGAGAGAGCAAACACATCGCAAATTAAAAGAAAAACATATTTCAATCAACACAAATACCTGCTCCTCTTCAGGCCTTAGATAGTTCTGCAGCAGCCACACCTTGATGTACCCGACGGTGGTGCCGGTGAAGAGGTACTTGTTCTCCACGTCGGTGGCGAGGGCGGACACGTAGTCGCCGGCCTTGTGCACCGCCTGGAACGAGCCCTTCAGCCCGCCCGCCGGGTGGTCCGACCACGCCTGGATCTGCCCGTTCTCCAGCGCCACTATTAGCGCCGCTGTCGTGTCAGTGTCATACAGGTTATAAGCGAAAAGTTCAAATGAATCGGTAACTAATAATATACAGACATTGAAATAGCACACATAGTAAGCGGGAATTGTCATCCTAAAACGTACGGCTGTCTAGAAACGTTCTTCGTAAAATCGTTTCTTCTACAGATACAGTCAACCTTATGTGTCACCTATTATATAAAAGTGTCATAGTGAGAAAGTCTTACTAGGCTCTACCTGTCTTATTTTATCAGTAGCAGGATTACAAAGCACAATAACCACACTGTGAAACGACATGAAAAGCCTCATGCTTGTTACGCCTTTGTTTTAGAACAGAATCATGTCACAGATCATGTCACAGAATAAAAATTACCCCAGGACAAAAATTCGCGAAACATAGATAAAAATAGCAAACCTTCTTGACTGGAGAAGGGTCTGGTATCGAGGAAGATCATGGTGTGTATGGCGAGCTGGCGCACGTTCATGACGCGCGAGGGCTGGCTCACGGGCGTCGAGCGCCGCGCCAGCGCCTTCGCCACCGCCGTCGGCGCGTCGATCACGGTCTCGCGTAGGTTCTGCACACATCAGAAATAGCAATGCCGTATGCAGTGCCGTTGTGTGGTGATAATGCCGTTGTGCAGTTTAATACCTACCATGGGCAAATGGGCTACAGACCCCCTCACACTCTACGGTGCCTAAGACTGATGGTTAGGTCATGCTGCGTGATCTGCAGGGCTATGATGCGCACTGTAGACTTCGATTTGTCTACATGTGTTGCATACTTCACTATGAATAATGCCTGTCATGTTCCGTTGTGAAGTGCGCAACGAAAGACATAATGTGTAGACAAAACGAAGTCTACAGTGCGCATCATAAGCCCGCTGGTGTAGTTATAGTTAGGTCTTTTAGCATCGTACGTATTTGACAAAGTTCGATTAAAAGCACTCGGTATTACATCGATTCCATATTACCTGCATGCAGCTAGGCTTGCGGATTGTGGAGCGGGGCCGAGCGGGCTCCACCGGTATGGCCACCGGGGGCTTGCGGCCTCCTCGACCGCGGCGCGTCTCGCGCTTGCTGTACACCATCTTGATACGCAGCATCGGCTCCGTGCATGAGAACCGCCTGCATCATACAATAGATTGTAAATTACTTTAATATGCAAGAAGATGAGCTCCTTGTGGAGCGCGCGCGACCCAACAAACATTATACCGTCAGTTACAGGCTTCTTTAAAACTTTAATCTTTTGAACGGCGTTATAATAATCTCAGTTATATCTTGGAACGTTAAAGAGGGGTTAAGAAATAAATTCAACTCCAATAGTGATTCTAGAGCTGTAATAGATGATTTTATGCAGTATTCAGAATAATAATAGTGTTAATTACAGCTAGTGGAGTCAAGCTGTATAGTTTTAACCTGTTTGCAACACTTAAATCTTTACAACAGCGTCCGCTGACACTTACTGATGTTTATTGTTACTTAATGGTTGCTGTGAAGTATCTTATATATCTTTAGGTGTTGTGATAACTTTAATCTACAGGCATGGGATGCATAACGGTGTTAGTCAAGTGTGTCGTAACACCAGATACTAAAAGCGTTGCATAGCTCTCTTATGAAGTTTAAAGCTTTAACGTAACTACGTTCGTACTTTACTAATGCTTATTGTGTTAGCTGAGTACATTTTTAAAGGCTTTCTACAGGCAATTGTGTTAAGTAAGTGCATTTTAATGGCATTCTAAAGGTAATGGTGTAAGTTAATGCATTATAAGAACTCGAAGATTCTATCAGGTTTAAAAATGCTTAGCCTGTTGTATTGTCTTCGATATAGTTAAACGTTTTCTTTGAGACAATTATTACACTCTTATATATACTATATATTGCACAATACTCTCGACTAGAGATGCAGTGTCTCAAAAAGTGTAATAGATGCGTTAAGGGAGAGCTAAAGCTGTAATGGCAAGTTCGCCATTATTTTAATAAACTAACCTAAAATATACTTGTTTGATCAAGATTTATGTACAAAATACTCCATAAATAATGTTTATTTTATCATTCTATCGATGCCACGTAACTTTTCTTGCCAATGGCCGACAAAAAGAACAACTTGGTAATAAAACTTTGAGGCACCTATTTTATCATGCATAATTTTTACTTTAAATCTTTAATTAATCCGGAGCGCGTTGAAATTGAGATGAAAAACTGGTATACATTTATCGTAAATTTGCAGGCGCAGCACATTTTAACTTAACATGATGATAAAATTTAATGTTTTGAGAGAAACTTAGCATCGCCATTAAAAATGTGGCTGTGACATGTTTATTTTCTTTGTGTACTGTTCATTATGTCACTTATGTTATGAGTTTGATCGTTTTGGATTTCGTTGAAGCTAATACCATAAAAAAAGTACAAAAAGAGTTCTCAAAAAGCGGTCATATATTTAATTGAGAATGTTTTAGATATCTTGTACGCGTTAAAGCGTTAACCCACTCTCTCTTATAGGTTTAACAAGTTTAAAATTCTTAATTGAGGGTTGTCTCATACCTATAGTGTTAGCCAATGCTTCTATGAGAATGTAGAACAGTCAAAAGTAATAGCTGAGGGTGAATTAACTCACTTCGAAGTATTTCTAACCCTTAAGTAACACTGTTATATAAGCTTACTGACACCTTTACCTGTAAAAACGTGGGCCTGATTCGTGGTTATAAGGGTGTTAAAGATATCTCTACCACCCTTCTATAGGTATCCTTAACACTCTTTATCTTAGATGAGAGCATTGTAACAGTGATATGTAGGCTATCTTGACGCTGTCATGTTAGTTGGGGACTGCCGTCAGCATGTCGTCGGTGTGGCGCTTCTCCCAGGCCTTGCCGTTCGCAGCAACTGACCAGAATCAAATAGTCACCTGAAAGGCTGGCCGGTTTCAAGCTTCCAGAAGATGAGCTCCGAGTTGTAGGAGGCGGTGGCGAGCGTGAGCGGGGCGCGCGCGGCGGCGCACAACACGTCGTCCGAGTGGCGCACCTCCCACGGCTTGCCAGTTGCCGCCGTGCCTGTATCCTCGAACTCCGTCACGTGACGGTTCCACCCGATAGTGAAGATCCTATCGAAGCAACAGAGGTCGGAATCAAGATCTTGCCCTAATGCCCAGTTCAGTAATGCTCATTTATCAGTATTCAGTTCAATACTCAAATCAAATCACGCATGACATGTTAACACAAAGTATTTTGGCACTGGAATGCAGGTTGTATTCACTGGTCAAGAAAATAGTCTTTCATCAACCCGACCGTGGACCGGATACCAATGACAGTATAAAAAGGTACCTACGTACGTACCTTCCTTCTATCCAAAAGACACCAGTAATTTCTTGATTTTTTTCCACATGCATGTTTCGAAAACATTCTCCGTTATTGAAGTTCCATATCTAATACAGAAAAACGGCGGAATTATCATCAAAAGAAATTTAATAGTAAGCAAGTCAATTCTGCTTATAGCGTTGTAGCAAAAAGCTTCTATGACCTTAAGCGTGCCGTCTTTTGCGCCGGTTAGAAGTAGATGATGTCCAGGGTCGAAGCAGGCGGCAGTGATCTCCACTGGAATCTCCTCGCCGTGCAACAGGTGCGTGTGCGCGTCGCGGATCATCACGTTGCGCTTGCCTGCATAACACGAACCATCATGTTAACTACTAGAAGTTCGTATCAGCTAAGATTTAAACCAGTTGAAACTTTTTTCTGCCGTTGTCCTAAACGTAGGTATGAAAGAATTCGACATTTAGAAAGCCACGAAAAACTACTGAATACCGGTCTTGGGATCCCAATTGATGATGATGGAGTCCATCCCGCAAGTGACGACGACCTTGAACAGCGTGTTGTAGAGGATCTTGGAGACGGCGCGCGAGTGCGTGTACCCGTCGGTGTGTTTCGGGTTGAGCTGCTCGTTCAGAAGCACCATCGCGATCGAGATGGCGCCCAGGATGTAGTCACGCGTCGCCGGGTTGTATACTGCTGAGATGGGTGTGCGCTCGCCGACGATAGCCGGGATGTCCATGTAGTTCTGGCATCGGGCAATTAAAATTGTAATATAGTAACCACAGCAACAGTACTCACAGGGTTTGCAATGTGAACCTCAAAGAATTGCTTCTGCTTTGTATTTTTTTTTCAATAAAGAGTGCACTCCTACTATTTTTCTAAATGAACAGTAGTTGGTGGTGGAAAGTACTTGATTCGGATTGGTGGTCGTGGATCGTGGAGCAGAAGCTTCATACTTTTTTGATTAAAAACAAAGAAATGTCCCGTACCTGTAGCTGTAGCTGCGCTGGTACATCCCATACTTTGATGATCCTATCTCGAGAGAGCGAATAGATGGTTGCTCCTGAGTTCTGTAGCACCAGCGAGATGATGCCGGCGTGATGGCCGATGAATACGAGGCTCGGCTTAGACGGGACGAAGGGATTCCACACGCGGACCGTGCAGTCAGGTCCGCCGGTTACTAGCACATGGGCTTCTTCGTCGAAAGCAAAACATTGGATGCCCTGGTAGAGTATGCATTTAAATAAGCTTTTAATTTAATTATAGTGCTTTCCGAGGAAAAAAAAAATACTTTTCAGAAAATCAGGTGTGTCAGTCTGCAAGTCTGCATTATTCTAACCAAACTGGGAACATTTTTACAACACGAAGTAATTATAAGTATATACCTACTCTATTGTGTCCACCGTCCACCGTAGGAATCGAACCCGCGATCTTGTCCCTACTAGACCAGAAAAACATAAACACTGCTTCGGCTTCACAGAATTAGAAGAGCTGACCTTTTCAACACGAAACATGTTCATGGTCTTGGTGGCGGCAAGGTCGCACATGAGCAGGCTGTCGGGGCAGGTGGCGCACGAGACGAAGCAGTGCAGCGACGCGTAGTACGACACCTGCCGCACCCACTCGTTGTGCACGTGGTTGAACTCCACCAGCGTCATGAGAGGCAACATGTGTGGCTGTAAGGATAAAGACCCAATCAAAGTCGGCTGGGAGCCTAGGAAATACGAGTACAGTCTACAGTAGTCTTTGAAGTTTTCTACTAGTTTTCTCCCGTGGTTTCCTAAAGGCCTCGATGGTATTTTGGACGATAGATCTAAGCATAAATTGGTTTGCGAATAAAGAGCATATTGCCCAGCCCAAGAGTGATCAGATCAAACATGATATGTAACGATACCCGCTTTTGCAAGTCCATATGTCTCAGCTGAATGTGCTACTATGTTGCCTTCTTTGAATTTCCTCTTTCCAGGAGGGGTTCGCTCTCAGCGATGAGACCACCTTTGTGCACACCAAGATAGATGGGCGAGAGCAGCAAGCAATACTTGTACCTGTCCACAGACGTCACCGAGCAGCAAAATAGAGTTCTTGTTCTAGCGCTGGAAACTCTTCTCCTCATTCCTCAACCCGAAGGACATACTATGGGAACTCGTACAACACAAATGGGGTTGTAAATGCGTCTTGCAAGTGTTTGGTGGGATGTACCGGTATCTGCTAATATGCATCGACCTACAAGGTGGGGTTCGTTTCGCCACATCATGATTGTAACGTTACCCGCTTTTGTAAGTCCACATGTCTAAGCTGGATGAAGGCGCGTGACGCCTGGCTCTGGAAGGGCCCGCGCTGTATGGGGGAGAACAGCAACACTCTGACGTTTCCACCGACGTCACCGAGCAGCAACATGGAGTTCTCGTTCTCGTCCTTGTGGAAATAGTAGTACATCGTGCAGATCTGAAAGATATCCAAAATAATATTATGTTTCAGGCCCTGAGTTTTCTTCATCCTAGGTGTACGATAAGTAAGATACTGGCCATAAACTCCCAACTTGTGATGATGATCTTGAGTGTGAAGGTTTTCGCGCTGCAATCGTAGAAGCGAAGTTCTCTTTCGGTTGATGAAGTCACTATGATGCTGACGTCAGGCATGCAGACCATGTCTGTTACCCATGTCGCGCGAACTTTCAAATGGGCTGAGAAAATAGAAAGTTAGTCTAAATTCAAAAATAAATATCTTCTTATCCATCTTCATCTTGAGACAACCCAAAATACGTCTAGTTAGTAGGGAAAGGTATATTATAATTATTATAATCAATTATAGAATAATTTAGCTGAAATTAGACACAAGCACAAGGCTTTTCGATTTCAGATTCAGAGTTATGAATAAGATTTCTAGCAAGGTATATCTAGTAATAAGCGACTAACGGCTGGATGAGTAGGCGGTCCGCAGGAGTTGCATGTCCAGTGACCAGGTGTTGATCATCCCGTCGCGGCTCGCCGTGATGTAGTTCCCCAACATCCAGTCCGTCGTGCGGAACTGCATCATTTTTATTCGGTTTACGTCAGATTGGTGATGTCCCAAGGAACCCCTCTGGGATCTGGTGCTATTTCAATAGAATTCGGCAATCGAGAACAACGTGATTTGCGCATAGCAAATTGATGTTTCTTTGCAACTTGGTAGAGCTTTTCGAAATAGCAGATTCACAAACATGTTATTGCTATTCAAAGTTAAGTTAATAAGGCCATAAAGTTGCTATTCATAAATTTGAATTTCTTTCAAGTTGAAGCAATTTAATTTCATGGAGAAGCAATTTATGGGCTGCAAATCAAGTTGGTATCCATTTGCAAATTTAATTGAAAAGTACCATAGAGCCATTTTTATCGGCAACTATTGTGTATTCGTCTACAATATAATATGCTGATAAATATCCATAACGATGTGAATTATTTTTTACAAGTCAATCTCCTCGAGACTGACTCTACTATAGGTAAGTATGCTTAGTGCTCACCTTATCAACTACAGGGCAGAAAGTAATCCTCGAGATGGGATGACGGTGCCGGGAGCGCATGACACGCGGCAGCCCAATGATGGGAAGCTCCAGGGTCTCGCGCTGATTCTCAGGGTCATTTCCGAAGTAGCCCAGCAGTAGGTGGGACACAAACTCGTCCCAGTCGATCTCGCCACATCGGCTTGTGTTAATCTAGTGAAAAAGAATAGATTAGATTTGTGGATAGATAGCTAAACGACATATAATTTTCTCATTTTGCTTGCAGTATGAGGAGATTACAATGTTGGCTTGGCAATAAGGCCGCCTATAGTACAATTTAAATTTATTTTAAGGAAATAATACAATTTATTTTATTTTAAGGAATTTTAAGGGAATAGGCAACGATATGGGCATATTTAACTTAGCTTACCTTTAAAAACAATATTTCGAATTCTTCGTCATCGTACTCCGCATTGAGCAGTTCACGCAATGTATCTCGGAACGCATCCGGGAACATCCTGCCTTCGTAAGCCTTCAGGAAAGCCTGCCTCATGCCCTCCATGTCCTTCATCGTGCACCGCTCGTGCAGAGGAGGGTTCATCCACACCTTGCCTTGCATGCTACCCTCCGACTTGGAGGATAGACTCAATAGAGACTTCATTTCACCATCTCCCGTTTTATTAAGACTGGACATTTTATTTATTGGTAAAAATAAATAAAGAACGTATTACAAGGTAGTGATAGTAGTCACTGAGTAGATAATCACTAGATATTATTTTGATTTTTATGTACAAACAATGTCATTTGACACTCGGCTTCTGAACAATAGTATAGTACCTACGATGAGCACATAGAGATCAGTGGCAATGAGGTTTAATTTTGAAAGTTTCGTTTCGAATAAACCGGGTACCGAAATCACACCGATGATTTGCTAAAGCCGCTGCTTTTTTTTTTTTTACTGTCTATATGTGTTGCCAGACGTATATAATTATGCAATTTTCTGAAATACTTACCTTTGAATATCTATCTATTTCTCTGTCTTTCTGTACATTTGAGTATGTATTTTGAGATGAAAAATATTTGGCTGTCAACCACAACAGGTAATGTCAAACTACATATAATGTAAAAGACGTTGATTGTTGCTGAATTTGCTCAAAAGAACTATGTAGATATTTGCTTAAATAATGTTTGATACCTGGCAGCATTTATTAAAAAAAAATGTGGGAGTTTCACAGATTACCTAGTATATCGGAGTTTAGCGCGGGAACCGTAACGAATTACACGTAGGACTGAGTTTCTGGCTTTCTAATTTAGTTTCGCGGTTATTATTGTGTTAGTGTAGTGGGATTAGCATAATTATGTGCCGGTAGTGAAAGACAATGTGGTGAAATTTCAGAAAAGAAAAGAAAAGAAATAAAATACAGAAATCCAATATGGTTCGACTCGAAACTCCCGGGCGGCCACTCGCAATCTAATGATGAGTTCTAGGTTAGGCTAGGTTAGGTTGGGGTTTTGCGCGGGAAGCATGAAAAATCTGACAGAATTAGTTCCTTGCAGTGTTTGTTGTGGTGCTGTGGTGGATTTAACATAATGATCTGCTGACGAGGAACAATGTGGCGGGAGTAAGAAGCAAAGGAAGGCGCTACCGTACGATTCGGATTGCTAGCTCCGTGGGCGTACCCAGGTTTTGGGCCAGGGGGAGCAAATCGCTACTCGGTTTTGGGCCAGGGGGGGGGCAAATCGCTACTCGGCGGATGTACAGAAGTTGATTAAGGGTGTAACGATGCGTTACGCGTACTCATTCTGCACGCCTCAAAATAGCACTGGCTGTCTAAACGCTGGCCACCCTTTTTGACTTGCTCTCTTTTTTTTTCGCACCCTTGTCACTATTTTTCTCATTATCTCGCGAATTTTCGAAAACGACAGTTTGTGCTATTTTATGTGATACAATCCCTCGGCCGTGGCTTTGGCCGTGGCCAGGCTTGAGGAAGCTGACCGCCTATTAACTGTGCCAGCAAATGGTGAAGGTGTTCTTCACCATTCTTCCCTTAAAAAAGGTATTTATATTTTGTAACATGTAAAAAGAAACGATCAATCAGTTCACCCTAGCTCCTCGTAGAGCATTTCTACTCTAACTGATCGCTCGTATCTTTACAGGGTCCATAATTCGGAGCCTGATCGTGTATACTCCCGACTATTTCTACCTGTTTTAAATATACCTGCCCACTGTGTGTCTATACTAACAATATCTTTTATTTTTACTCCCTTTTTACTATTATTATCATCCTTATCTGTAAGGCACCGGGCCATAGGGAGAACTCGGGGCCTCACAAGGGCATAACAAAGTCCAGGAAGAAGAAGACAACTAAAGATTAGGCTGCATGGGCTTACGCTCTTTGCCTTCCCTTACATGGGAGAATCATAAAAAATATATATGATATGTTGTGGTTGTGAATTTTTAGCGTCTTGTTTTCTTTCTGATTTTTATGGATAAATTTCGATTTTATCACCGTTGTAATTTATTGAATCGAATTTTTGAATTAGTGGCACTAAATAAAATCAATTCTTTAACATGAATTTAGAGCTTCTTGGTGAGTAAAAACATGAACTAAGTTTCCGATGGTTTGTTTACAATTATTTATCAGTTTTTATTGTGGTTTTCATAACAATAATTGCAATAACTACTGTTTTCAGAGTCGTTTGGTCAAAATTATCCTGAGGTAAGTTTGCAAGAAGCAGAACTAATTATGAACTAACCTATAAACATTTCGTCTTACATTAACAATACCAAAAATTTACTGTAGATCGTAACTTTAGTATTTCATAGTAAAATTTAATATCAAATTACGGTATTAGTAAAACATTATCTATTTACTGTCAGGAATTCGATGGTACTCTAGATTCCATCTCGCTAGCCGCCACTTGCGCTTTCAACCGGCGCGGCACGCTGCTGGCCGTCGGCTGCAATGACGGCAGGATCTTCATCTGGGACTTCCTCACGAGGGGCATCGCCAAGTCCATCTCCGCTCATGTGTATCCCGTATGCAGCTTGAGCTGGTCAAGGAATTGTAAAAAGGTAATCTTGTTTTATCTTAATAAATATAATTTTTGCATTTAAAGTTATGAAGATATGACTGAATTAAATTTGTGACAAATAGTGCAAGTTTGAATGCAAATATCTCGAGACAGAATTTTTTCAGACTTTTTTTTTAAAGAAACCTCAATTTTATTTTAAAAGACCTGTCTAACGATACCCCACTTAATATACTACAAAAAAAAATTTTTTTTTGCCCCCCTTACACTTGTATGGGAGGGGGTCCAAAAATAATATTTTTGAATTTTTTTTTACATTTCTAGATTTGTGTTATTATAATCTATATCTTCATACCAAATTTCATGTTTATAGGTGAAAAACTGAAGTTTTCACAGACGGACAGACAGACAGACATGGCGAAATGATAAGGGTTCCTAGTTCACTATGGAACCCTAAAAAGGTGAAATGAAAGGTGAGGTGGTTGTATCTTAAAAAAATTAAAGGTATTGAAAATTCTAGTTTGGTAGGTTATGCTATCGATTCGGTGAGAGCACGACTTAACTATAATAATTGTCGTCCCTTTCTGTTCTCTCAGGATAGAGAATGATAGGTGACCATTTTATTTTAGTAAAGATTTAGTGATTTTATGTGCTGCCGAATTGATGTCCTTCAAGCTGTAATCCTCACTTATGAAAACATACTGAAAATTGATTTGAACAATGCCAAAAAATAGTCCTGAAATAGTGCTAAATAGTGCCCTATACGAGAAAATTAGTGCCTTTATAATTGCGAAGTTACAGCTATATTTTAGTGAGGATTACAGCATGACGTCATGCTAGCATCCTCACCTCTCGTGCGAGCAAACGGTAGGGACTTTTCACTTGGTTTATATTCCAAAAAATAGTGCCTAAATAGTGACTAATAGTGTCAAAAGAAGAGAAATAGTCGCGTTATAATTCCGAAGTTATAAAGGTATCTTGGTGAGGATGCTACCTTGAGCATTTCTAGCTATAATCCTCACCTCGTTTCTTGTAAACTCTTGGGTTGTTCAGTTTGAAATTAGTATCAGAAAATAGTGCTTAAATAGTTCCTTGAAACTACATTATTTTTAATTCAATGAACCTAGTAAAAGTTGTTAAAAATCCGTTAAAACTTCTTCATACAAATTGTTCAGGTACAATCGCGTACACTATTTATAAGTATTTTGTATTGTAATATTCGTAATAAAACAATGTTATCACTTTGAAGTATTTTGTTTTGTTTATCTTTAGTATAAATAGGAATAATATTATGAATATGCGAGTAGGAATGTACCTACTAAATAAAAAATTTACTATAAAAGCACGTAAAAGTATGAAATTAATGTTTTTGTGCAAAAAAACTGCATGGTTTTTTTTTTCCTAACATATTTTATGTCTTTTACTAAAAATAAAAAAGTAAATAGGTATTAGTTTTTATTTATAATTTGTATGTATGTAGGTATGATTTACCTATAGGTAACTAAAAGATTTAAAAATAAATAAAAATGAATACAAATTTTTAACAATGTTGTTTTTATTATTTAAAATAATATATATTAACATGCCAACATATATATTACAGTATAGCTAGCCACCACACACGTAGCTATGTTAAAATATATATCTTACTCTCTCTGGCTGCGGTAGCCTCTGTGAGTCTGTGAGTGCGAGTGAGATTGCAAAATATATTAATATACGTTACGATATCAGTCCACATATTTTGATGACGTCATAGAAATACATATATGTTATAGGTTCGTGTGATACACATACTTTTTTATTTTTAGTAAAAGACATAAAATATGTTAGGAAAAAAAAATACATGCAGTTTTTTTGCACAAAAACATGCTTTTACAGTAAAAAATTTATTTAGTAGGTACATTCCTACTCGCATATTCATAATATTATTCCTATTTATACTAAAGATAAACAAAACAAAATACTTCAAAGCGATAACATTGTTTTATTACGAATATTACAATACAACAACTTATAAATAGTGTACGCGATTGTACCTGAACAATTTGTATGAAGAAGTTTTAACGGCTTTTTTAACAACTTTTACTAGGTTCATTGAATAAAAAATAATGTAGTTTCAAGGCACTATTTAAGCACTATTTTCTGATACTAATTTCAAACTGAACAACCCAACAGTTTACAAGAAACGAGGTGAGGGTTATAGCTAGAAATGCTCAAGGTAGCATCCTCACCAAGATACCTTTATAACTTCGGAATTATAACGCGACTATTTCTCTTCTTTTGACACTATTAGTCACTATTTAGGCACTATTTTTTGAAATATAAACCAAGTGAAAAGTCCCTACCGTTTGCTCGCACGAGAGGTGAGGATGCTAGCATGACGTCATGCTGTAATCCTCACTAAAATATAGCTGTAACTTCGCAATTATAAAGGCACTAATTTTCTCGTATAGGGCACTATTTAGCACTATTTCAGGACTATTTTTTGGCATTGTTCAAATCAATTTTCATTATGTTTTCATAAGTGAGGATTACAGCTTGAAGAACATCCGAATTGCACCCAAATGTTTGGTAATCATAATCCTTAATGTCCTAAAATTTAGGTTAATGTTTTCAATTCGTTTTGGTTTAAATATATTAACCAAGTACAAAATTAGAGAGAAAATTCTACACTGTAGACACAGTATAATTCAATAGTCTGACGTTCTGATACTGACTCATATATTATACTGTGCTGTAGATGAACAAAATAAGACCAAAAATACGATTTTGCCTTAAAATCACCTAAAATTGAATTTTCTCTCTAATTTTGTACATGGTTAATATTGGTAGCAATTCGTGGTTGCAAATTAAGCCAATATAAGTCCATACCTGTCACTTTCTATCATGAGAGAACAGATTGGGATGGCAATAATTTTTGTTGAGATTTAGTCAAGTCGGGATGGTTACGAATCGGGCCCATTTTCAAACCAAAACTAATTGAAAACACAGATTTGTTGCATTTGATTATGTGTGTGTACAATGTGCGAAACTATGTTTGTATGGAATTTCTTTTTTTTTCTAAAAAAAAACTGGCTCTATTCTTGTACAAGCACTACAAACAAGTGAATGAGTATTAAAATAAGCACATTTTCAGTTGTTATCAGCATCAACAGACCACAATGTGTGTATATGGGACATACTGTCTGGAGAATGTGAGCAGCGCTACAGATTTCCAACAGCTATACTAAGAGTGCAGTTTGATCCACGCAATGATAAGAGGTTTCTGGTGTGTCCAATGAGACATGCAGCATTACTGGTTGACACAGATGGAGACCATAAAATATTGCCTATTGATGAAGATGTGAGTAACTGTCTCTTTTTCATAAAGCTTTTGTTGGGTATGTACAATAAATTCCATTACAAATTATTGATCATTATCTGTGAATTTAATTCTGAAGGATTAGTAATAAATAGTTTTGAGATTGATCAAGTTTATATTATTTAAATATTACATTCAAGTTTGAACTAATAGACATGATATTCCAGGGAGATATAAACGTAATAGGTTCATTCGACCGACGCGGCGACTATGTCTACACAGGCAATGCAAAAGGCAAAATCCTGATCCTGGATTCCCAGACATTGGCTGTGAAAGCCAGCTTCAAAATCACAGTTGGGACCTCCAGCACCACAAGCATTAAAAGCATAGAATTCGCAAGAAGAGGAGAGTATGTATTTTAGACAGTACTAAATAGCTTGAACCATCAAAATAGCTTGTGATAAATAATGATTTATGTAAATCCACCATTATTTCCTAAATTGATTTATTATTATTTATTTTTTAGCTGCTTCCTAGTCAACACATCAGACAGAGTGATAAGAGTGTATGATACAAAACATGTCATCAAAAGTGGGATAAATGGAGAACCAGAACCAATACAGAAACTACAGGATCTAGTCAACAAGTGAGTTTATGTTATAATATTCTTTACATCATTTTCAAAATTTGCGGTAGGTCATTTCATTACTCATGAAAATAAAGAGGTTATAAACGGTAAAAACATTGAGTGTCAAATTCCAAAAGTCGTCAGCTTAGGGCGTTTGCTCACTGCTCCGAATCCGATTCGTATCCGAATCCTGTCCTTGAAAATTCCATATAAAACGGATTCGCATGAGTGCGAAAGCTGTCATACTAGGAAGGCCACTTCGGATCAGATTCGGAGCAGTGGACAAACGCTCTTTAGAGTGTAAACTTGTCTCTCCGACCGTTTTCGGTCATGGCAAAATGAATAGATTTTACAAGTTTACACTCTATTCAATAAGCCGACGAAATATAGAATAGACAGCATGGAGTAATATAATATACTCAAGTTTTCTTACATCGATTATACTCTTTCTAATTGTTTATAATTTAACAGAACCACATGGAAGAAGTGCTGTTTTTCCGGCGACGGTGAGTACATCTGTGCCGGCTCGGCGCGGCAGCACGCGTTGTATATTTGGGAGAAATCCATCGGGAACATCGTGAAAATTCTACACGGGACGAAAGGAGAACTCTTATTAGATGTGGTCTGGCATCCTATCAGGCCGATTATTGCTAGTATAAGTGCAGGTGCGTGTGATTTTTTTTATAAATATAGAAATAACGCAGACGAACGTTGCAACGTTGTCGTCAGAGACTGACAATAAGTAATATTACAAGAGCTTGCTTACGTTTCTTTGGCTGGCAATTGCAACTTCATTCTAAGCATTTTATAGAGTAGAAAATAGAATTTAAAAAAATAGTATCACATATCTGAAAAAACTATGACATACTTTATTTTTATTTAAAAATCAGCTAAGGGATATGAGGGTTTCAGTATTGTAATTTAGGTGATGGGCTGAACCTGTCACTATAGCAATATACAGATCCATCTGGATTAACCCGTGGCGAAACGACCTTTGGGTAGGTCGTTTACGCTCTGCCTACCCCATTATTAGGGATAAAGGCGTGATTATATGTATGTATGTATATTTTATAACTTGCAGGTGTAGTGTCAATCTGGGCTCAGAACCAGGTGGAGAACTGGTCGGCCTTCGCACCAGACTTCAAGGAGTTGGACGAGAACGTGGAGTACGAGGAGCGGGAGAGCGAGTTCGATGTGGAGGACGAGGACCGCTCAGTAGACCAGTCACATGACGCTCGAGACGACGAGGATGTCGAAGTAAGAGTTACAAAAAATAGATTTACATTATTAGATAAGGAAGTAGGCAGTTTAGAATGGTTCAAATTAAATGGCATTGGATGAGATGGGCTACACGACTTCTAAAATAGAAAACTCGGCTCAATCCGATTCCGAATGTTGTCAACTGTTGCCAAGCCGATGTTAAGCTTATTTGCTCAAAATTGACGACCCGCATTGGCGTATTTACGTTCTGTGCAAGGCCAGAACGTCGCCAGGCAGTGCATCTGCAGAGGGTCCCGGGCAGACATTTGAATGATGTATTTAAATGTCTATTTCTGGGTGTGGGTGTTCTTTGTAATTGTTTGCTGTGTGTGTCCATGGCACCTTGACACAAGGAATCCTAGTGGGAGTTATGAGTGTGATCGTGTTTTAAATTCAAAATGGAGCCTAACACTTTTTATAACTCGATCGAAGAAAGTCGAGTGGAGTTCCTGACTGAGATTTAGTGCGTGCTGGCTAACTAATAATAAAGTACTGTAAACATTGTGAATGTATACGTTTGTATCAGGTGGACGTGACGTCGTGTGAGCCGGTGGCGGCGTTCTGCAGCTCGGACGAGGAGGGCGAGGACGGGAACATACTCTCCTTCCTGCCCATCGCGCCGGAGATCGAAGACCCTGAGGTAAGGCTTGTATAAAAGTTCTTGCTCGGAGTTTTTGTTCCTAAATATAAGAAGTAAGAAATCAAAAATTCTCCCCGGTAGCTCAGTTGGCAGAGCGATGGAACGGTATCCGAAGGTCGCAGGTTCAAACTCTGCTCGCGAATTTTTAATTTCTTACTTAATAAAATAAAATAGAACTGCGAGTGCAAAAATCCTCAAAAATATCTTCTGTTCCTGTTTATAGATTTGTTTGAAGTTAACACTACGGCATAGTACTACCGGATGTAAGGGACAGCGTACCGATTATTTCCTGAAAGAATTTCCTGGTGAAGTTGTTCAGTTTCGTTACTGAGCAATCCTTGTCAGTTTTCGTTGCTGTCCCTTACATCCGGTAGATTTGTTTGAAGTTAACACTGTGTAGCGAATTTTATCCTCTATGTTTATTTGTATTATGTAGGACGGATGGGCGGCGACGCAGGAGACGGTGACGCCCACTGAGACACCCGAGAAGCTGGAGCCCGCCGCCAAGCGACCCAAGAGCAAGACCTACGACATCACGCTCAACATCGCGCCGGGTATTTTCCATTTAAAGTTACTTTGCTCCTCTGCCTGTGCAAGGCAATGCGCTCTCTATCTCTAATATAGCTTGGCAAAGTGCCTAGAGAGAAACATACATACATAAATCACGCCTTTATCCCTAATGGGGTAGGCAGAGCGTCAACGACCCAAACAAAGGTCGTTTCGCCACGTTTAACAAGTTTTGAGGGTTGTTTAATATAGATCTGGATATTACTGTAGTGACAGGTTGTCAGCCCTTCGCCTAAATTACAATATACTGAAACCCACGAATCCCTTAGCTGGTTTTTACAGCATGCCCGGGAGGATATGCAGCTGGCACATTCTATGTTTTTATATCGTTCCCAGTCCAGCATGGAAGTAAGGGGGGATATGTGGAACAGGTGGTATAAACCCTAGAAAGAAACCCTTTCCTATACCTATAATATACAATCTCGTGTGTTGCCATACTTGGCGAAGAAAGTAAACCCCGCCCCTTTTTAATCCAACTTTGTTTTTACCGAGTTATACCTACCTGGCTATTTGATTTTAAAAATGTTTGTTTCTGTTGCAGAGCCTTCTCTTTCGCTCAGTGGCAAGAACAAACAAGCAGCGGGAAGTAAAAAGGTAGCTGGTAGGCCGCGGAAATAAATAAGATTATTGAATAAAACTATTTTTAAGTATCCTATATTTTTTTGTTTTATTCTTAGAGGTAGGTTATAGTTATAATAGTAAATAAAAAAAAAGAGCGTGCGTGCCGAGCACACGTATCAGAAGTGAAATTTCTATGTATAATAAAAAAGACTAAAATTACTTAGATAATAGAAAAAAGATCAAATGATATCGAAGGTATTCAAATGATTGAGGCATAGTATGAAAAAGTATTTTGTCATTTTTACCTATCATCTGTCACCTGTCATCATCACCTTACCTTTATATAATCGAAACCTTATCTCGTATCGTAACGCCCGTGACGCGACCTTGAAATTTTACCCTAAACCACACTCAACGCACCTAAAGAAGTTTCACTTCAAATTTTCGGGGTTGGAGTACTGAGAGCGACCAAATTAAGGTATTTTTAACGATTACAGACCGTATATGATCCACAATAAGTCATATAACTCATAATCCATAGGCAGTATTATTTTTTGGCATTTGTCCATCCAGTCTCCCTTTGTCCCTGGCGTATCCCCCGTCCCTCCCATCCCGGCCCTGCCTTCCCCTCCTGTCCCTCCCGTATAAATGTTTTCTGTCGACGCTAAACAACTTACCAGAGAGTGTTAACTGATACTAAGTACTAAACGGGCAGAGAGAGGCCAAATAGAGAGCACATCACTTTTCCTTACCGGACAAAGTGGGGGTATGGTAGTAACCCAAATTGCGACTGTGGATCCGAACAGACAATGTCGCATCTTACGGAATGTAGAGTAGACAGTGCCCCAACACCTGCACTCTACAAGACCTTTACGACACGCCACAGAAAATGCAGTTGCCGTGACAGAGTACTGGTCTAAATCGATTTGAACCATCGACACGACAGAAGAAGAAGAACCGGACAAAGGGACCACAAGATTTTTCGTTTTTTTTCCGCAATATCCTAGTACCGTATAATGTAGCAGCGTCAGATTTGTCTGGCAGGATTTTAACACAAAAACTATCAAAGTTAATAAAAAAGAAATAAAACCATAAATAATTTAGGAGAAAAAACATTTATTTTGCAAAAAATTTGATTGATCTTTTTGTTATTATAATTCGTATTGTATACTGTAAGTACTTAAGTTTGTATAAATAAATCTCACTTAAAACATA
>JARACY010003381.1:0-33637 GCA_029255725.1 Scrobipalpa atriplicella
CGAGTAAAATTACTGAGATACGTAGATCTGTGTAAATAACACTAAGACAGAGGTGTCTTGTGTGTTCGGAGTAAGTAAATATTTCTTATCTCTGTACTATTAGGAACTTCATAAATTTTGTTTGTCACGTTGAAGACAATTGGAGTGGAAATTATGAGGATTGTTGCGTAACTATCTGAAAGATAGTTTTGTTGACTTCGACAACACTCCTGAAGATCGTGGTCTTGCATTGAAAATTAAATCTTGCACGTGCCATCAACTTGCACATTATCCACTTCTGCTGATATGATCCTAGATCCTAGGTATGTTTTACTTGTCATTTATGGTATGACAGATGTATGTGATTTAATGGACGTGATGTGCATTCTTGTGTGTATTGTATTAAATGCATTTGATAAAATTCAAAGTTGACAATAGACATTTGACAAAATGTCAACTAACTACTCATACGCAAACTAAAAAGGATCTACTTTAGCTATTACACATTTCCTATTAAATTGTGTTAGTCAATAATTTTCTATCCGCAGCCTGCTTTTAGGCATACAAATCACGTTACTTTCTTTTTCAATTATAAACATTGATATTTCATGCATCTTCGGTGCCTTTACCTTCACTGCAAACAATAAACTTGTAAGACATTGTAGGTAAGTCAGTATCTAAATCTTTCCCCCTAGAGGTCAAAAGTCAACACGTTGACAACGTTTGCTTACGCATCTTCGAAACGTGTAGACACTAGATAGATAAACTCTTTGAAGTGCACGAATGACAGAAAATTATAACTTAAATAAATTTCCTGTTAGAGGAGCAAACAAAAGAAGAAGTGGTAATGCAAACAGATGTGGTGTATCTATAGGCGATGCAGCGTTTGACAGTAGGCGTTAATTTGAGTGTAAACATCAGTCGCCGACGGCCGACACTGCGGCGCGGCGCGGGCGCAGTAGAATAGAAGACATTCGACATTCAAAATTCGACAACAAAGGCAATCTAGCCATGACCCGGTCGTGTTACAAAATCATCGGCGATTGTACAATTACCTTTTGATTCTCCAAATTTTTTAACAAGAGATACCATCTCACTACTCTACTGCATATCTACGTACTTTCACTTTTGCAAGTGGGCATTTCATTTCTTTTAAAATATTTCTAACGACCTGTGCCTTAAAAAAATATAATTTACATAAACTACGGTTTCACTGACTTTTTAATGAAAATCTATTCTATGCGCCTAAGTACGATACACTACAACTACACCGTTCAGTAGGCCTACAACCTACAACAAATTCAACGTCACAACAAAACCGTAGTTTATGTAAATTATATTTTTTTAAGGCACAGGTCGTTAGAAATATTTTAAAAGAAATGAAATGCCCACTTGCAAAAGTGAAAGTACGTAGATATGCAGTAGAGTAGTGAGATGGTATCTCTTGTTAAAAAATTTGGAGAATCAAAAGGTAATTGTACAATCGCCGATGATTTTGTAACACGACCGGGTCATGGCTAGATTGCCTTTGTTGTCGAATTTTGAATGTCGAATGTCTTCTATTCTACTGCGCCCGCGCCGCGCCGCAGTGTCGGCCGTCGGCGACTGATGTTTACACTCAAATTAACGCCTACTGTCAAACGCTGCATCGCCTATAGATACACCACATCTGTTTGCATTACCACTTCTTCTTTTGTTTGCTCCTCTAACAGGAAATTTATTTAAGTTATAATTTTCTGTCATTCGTGCACTTCAAAGAGTTTATCTATCTAGTGTCTACACGTTTCGAAGATGCGTAAGCAAACGTTGTCAACGTGTTGACTTTTGACCTCTAGGGGAAAGATTTAGATACTGACTTACCTACAATGTCTTACAAGTTTATTGTTTGCAGTGAAGGTAAAGGCACCGAAGATGCATGAAATATCAATGTTTATAATTGAAAAAGAAAGTAACGTGATTTGTATGCCTAAAAGCAGGCTGCGGATAGAAAATTATTGACTAACACAATTTAATAGGAAATGTGTAATAGCTAAAGTAGATCCTTTTTAGTTTGCGTATGAGTAGTTAGTTGACATTTTGTCAAATGTCTATTGTCAACTTTGAATTTTATCAAATGCATTTAATACAATACACACAAGAATGCACATCACGTCCATTAAATCACATACATCTGTCATACCATAAATGACAAGTAAAACATACCTAGGATCTAGGATCATATCAGCAGAAGTGGATAATGTGCAAGTTGATGGCACGTGCAAGATTTAATTTTCAATGCAAGACCACGATCTTCAGGAGTGTTGTCGAAGTCAACAAAACTATCTTTCAGATAGTTACGCAACAATCCTCATAATTTCCACTCCAATTGTCTTCAACGTGACAAACAAAATTTATGAAGTTCCTAATAGTACAGAGATAAGAAATATTTACTTACTCCGAACACACAAGACACCTCTGTCTTAGTGTTATTTACACAGATCTACGTATCTCAGTAATTTTACTCGTTGAGAAATCTAAAACAGATAAAAATAGTACTTAAATATAAATTTCGACGTACGGTTGAGTCCTCGTGAATTCCCATTTGATAAGTTTCACAGTTAATCTGTTTGCGCTCATGTTTGAGTACAGTTATCTCCTAATGACTTGGTTAATTGTATATCTCTGGTATCGACTGTTTACCTTTATGGAAAAACACAAGGTCACAAGATACTAAAAATGTAGATTTCATCATTATTGTTCACTGAAAATAGATAGGGAAGTGCGGGACCTACATACATATCTACAGGTACCTAGATACCTATCTATTTTTAGTGATCAATAATGAATGTTAGAATACAGGGTTGGCTGGCATAAATCATAATGCTTTTTAAAAAAATATTAGTCAAAAATCATAATTTTTTATTTATTTGTCTTCATTATCCTCTTTGTTTTCTTCCATGAATGTTTTAGATTTTTCTTGTTTTTTTTTTACATATTTGTGGAAGCTGGATAATCTGTTTTTAAGTTGTTGATACAGTTGGAATGGCAAGTACAGCCTCATTGCAGCTCTTTCAAATTATTTGATACCTTGATCGACTCAGTAATTACAACTTTCAAACTTGTTTTTGGTTCCTTTAACAATGGCAACAATATTTCTTTAATTTGCAATAAACTAAAAAGTTGTTGGCATTTTTTTGTTGCTAAGATACATCATTCTTATCGTACATAGTAAAAAGATAAATCACACACATCACATACCCCTATCAGTTTGCGGTACGCTGTCCATTACACCCGTTATATCTTGAAATGGGTTTTCTTGAATTGTTCTGGAGAAACAAGAAAATATACCTCTTCATATTTTTAGTATTCTTTTTCAACTAAGCAATTTCTTAAGTTTGATATAAATAAGTGATTTTTATTTCATAAATCATGTAACGATTTACACCATGAATTAAATCTGACAACCCTTTTAGAATATGAAGAAGTTTTGGTGCATAAGCATCAAATATCGTTTTCCAAATGTTTCTCTACTTCATGTTCTAATATAGATATTCTGGAAGGAGTAGTGTAGGTCGCCCGGTGTGGTCCCGTTTATCTGAGCGCTAAGCCGGGGCGGCGCGCAGCGTCTGTATTCCCGCCGCCTGGCTTAACCTTATCGAGCCCTCGGGATCGTGCCCCTTTCCCCACACCCTCACCCCTCGGGCCTCCCAATACCTCGTTACGAGAATATAAAGGACCTTCCAAACGACCGAACGACGAATAAAACTCGCACTAAAGGTTTCTATTTCGACGTTTTTAAGGTTTCGGAATGAGTTATTGACGTAGCTCGTGCGTGCATTAACTGGCCTAAAAATGTGAAGGCGTGGGTGGGTGGGGTTTCTAAATACTTGGCTGCATGCTATCTCATAAGTCAAAACTTAAGGTGTTCTTTGGAAATGTTTTGAAATTACTTGTACCCGTAGTTGAATGGGCTTTATCCACGAGAAAGTAACTATGTTTCAAATTAGTTTTTGCTTGTTGTAGGCAAAACGCGGACAAAAGACAAATACCGTGTGGTGTACAGCGATCACCAGCGGCTTGAGCTGGAGAAGGAGTTCCACTACAGCCGGTACATCACCATCCGACGCAAGGCCGAACTTGCTGCCAGCCTTGGGCTTTCTGAGAGACAGGTAAGAAATTTGTACCATGTTATACCAATCTGGTATGGTAGGTAGTCTTGCGAAATATGTATTACATACATCAGAGACAAACGCTGCTATGGAAGCGAAGCTAGCTACGCAAAGCAAGACAATCTTGGGAGAGGTAAGATATCTCACAATTCATTTTTTCTACCCTACCATCCAACGGGCTCATTCAATTGGAAGATTGAGGTGCAGACGATCAGACAAATAAATACGATTCCACCAAAGGACTCCAAATGAACAAGAAGGTTTGGGCTCCTCAATGTACCTCACATACAGGTAAGAGACCTAGAAAAGCTGTTATTATCCATACTCCTATTGTTCAAGACGCAGACGAAGGACAAATACCGGGTGATGTACAGCGACCAGCAACGCTTGGAGTTGGAGAAGGAGTTCCACTACAGCCGGTACATCACGATCCGGCGCAAGACAGAGCTCGCCGTCAACCTCGGTATTTCTGAAAGACAGGTGAAGTTTCATACAATCATAACCTCTTTAAACATAAGAGTCTGGAGCATTATCTACTAGTTATCCACTTCAGCCGGTACATCGCGATTCGGCGCAAGACAGAGCTCTCCGTCAATCTCGGTATTTCTGAAAGACAGGTGAAGTTTCATACAATGTTAACACTACACATTTCGTAAGGGTTTGTCCGATGGAAAACATTTTTCAATTACAGGTAAGTTAATGTTTTACTCAAGTTTAAAAGGATTACCTATAAATTGTAACTGGCTGTAATAATTACAGTCAGTTACCTTTATTTACTTCAGATGGATAGTATTAAAATGACGATGTGGAAGGTGTTTTTTTTTTCAGAACTCGTCTGCCGCGTTGAAATGTAGTTAGTGTATAATTTATCACATTCATATTTTTGTAAAAGGAAATAAGAATTAATTATTCTGGCTTAAACTGAACTGTCATTAATATCTTATCTTACTTACGTTTCCCTTTAATATTATGTCAGTACGGCTTCTTCAAACGCCACAAGAATTAATTTTTCCGATAATCGCAATCGATCATGTTTTTGAAATCAGGTGATGAATTACATTGAATAATTTAATATCTTTGTCGTAGGTAAAAATATGGTTCCAAAACCGGCGCGCGAAGGAACGAAAGCAGGTGAAGAAACGCGAGGAGGTGGTGATGAAGGAGAAGGGGGATCACGCGTCGCTGCAGCACGCGCAGCTGCACCACGCCACCATGCTGCACCACCAGCAGATGATGAACGGTATGATGCACCATCACCACTATCATCAAGGGGTGCTCCAGGGCGTCCCCGAGCCCCTAGTCCCAGGGGTTCCACCCGTGCCTCTTCTGTGACCTCAGCAGCAAGACTACTGTGTGCACGGTGAAACATACGGATAGTGAGCTCAGTGACTCAGTTCCAGTGATTCAAGGCAATTGATTGTGGACACTACCAAATCATGGTAAACAAGACTTTGAAAGTTGATTCCCTCGGCATGATTTTCAGATTTGTGATAAAATTAGTGCAATATTCTCGCGAGAATATTAAACTTTAACAGTGAAATGACATTTTAATTTGGGAATACCTTAATACTCGGAGTCCATCCAGGTATGGAGCTGTAAGCAGATACACTTAAAACGACTTCTAGTTCTCGGACTGTTTTTGTAAATGAGAAACTTTCCATTTTAAAATGCTATTAAGATCTCTATAAGTAAATTGTAAGATTTACCATTATAGAAATTGCCCTTGAACTTGAAGATCCTTAGTTATTTTTCTTTATGCTTTTGATTAGCGCTAATACCTAAGTGTTCACTTATAGCTATCCTTAACTATGATACGGATTAATTTAATGAATTTGTCAATGTAAATATAGATATACGTGCGTATATTTTTATATTATTATTGTAATAATAATTAAGTATTATTAAAATTATTGTTTTAAGCGGTTGATTGGATATTTCTCATTGCTACAAGTGCCTTTCCTATTATTAAAGAGATTATTAGAAGTTAATTGGCGTAATCGCAATTTAGTTGTTACATTTATTTGTAATGCGATATTTAATTTTGCTTTTATTTTACGGTATCTAACACGCGTAATAATAATTTAAATTAATTTATATAAAATAAATAGAAAATTTTAAATTAATTTGTTTACAAAAAATAGTATTTCAATCATGTATAGTTTCAACGTATCTTAAAATAGATAGTATAATTTTACAATTTTAATTTATTTCGCGAATCTCACAATTATTTAGCAAATCAGTCAATCCTTGCGTTTGATAAATTCTGCAATTGTAGCTATGGGAAGTAGGTTATTTTTGTGTTGATTGAGATTATACCTAGTTGTACTTGTTCTGTAAATACTAGCTTAAAAGTTTAGAATAACTTATTCTTATCCCAGTTTTTAAGACATTAAACACAGTTTTATCATCACTGACACACCAAGTGCATAACTTAAGATAATTAAAATTATTGATCCAGTGAGAGCAAGCGTAATGAATTTTCAAATTCGACTTTTACTTACAGAAAAATGTATTTGATTGATGTATTTATAATATGTTGTTCCTTTTGTTATTTTTGTTCAATTAGTCTGTTTAAGCCTTTTGCAGGTACAGTTAGAAATAATATGGTGCTAAACGTACTCTCACTTTTCTCCCATTTTAGTTTTTTATTCGTTTCTTACGTATGTAAAAAATGTTTGAAGCATTATTAACTTGTAAGAAAAAGCAAAGGAGCTTGTAATATGTACGTTATTGTGCTTGTTGTGTAACTTGTGTTGATATTCGCCCGTTTGTGACACAGGAGTTAGTATGTACGCAGCACTATCACGAACACATTTTGATAAACTAAATAAATTCATGTTAATCTTTCACTTTTATTTCATTTCCAAAGTCCTACAAATATGATCCTATGTGTTTCTTTAAATTGTGTCACAGAGAAACAAATTTGACTAACTAAACTTGGCTTTAATAAACTTTTATCCTACTCAATTTCCCTCAGGCACGAATGGTCCATTTACAGGAATGTCCACTAGGAGCATTTAGTCTATTTCCCGGAATGTCCATTCCCTGGATGTCCATTTACTTGAACGTCCATTTCCTGGTACGTCCATTTTGTCCTATAAATAAACCTATTTAGAGAACACTGAGATGAACTATTAATAAAATATTATTCCACAAAGGTATTCCAAGAACATTTGACGGAAGTGTGAGGTATGGTCCGCTCATTCATGGATTTCATGTTTGGATTTTAATTAGCTCTAATATACAACTGTCAATACACAAAATTACGTAGCCAGGGTTGTCCATTTTATGGAGGTGCCGGTACGCACGAAGGTAGGTAAGTACATAGGTATTTCCCGGTGTAAAGCAAATGTTGTTTTATTATGTACCTATGTGATAATAGTACATTACGATATAAGTGCGGTGGGTTGATCATTACAGCCGAGGCGATATTGCTAGCCCGAGCCGTAGGCGAGGGCTACAAGAAAGCAGAGGCTGTAATTATCAAACCGCACGTATGTCGTACGACGTTTTATAACATATTTGCGAGGAAATGGCAAAAAAATTAAAACAATACAGCGAAAAGAAAAAACCCGCGGAATAATCTTTACTCGTTCACAAATTAGCGATGCGCGCGCATCCACAGATTACCTAGTATATATCGAACAGCGCTTTTTTTTGAGGCAAAGGCACAAAAACAGCCAGTATTACTAATAAACTAAATTAATATTTTTATGTTTTATTACACATAAATTGTTGAAATTTATTGTCAAAATTGATTAAATTAAAGAATGAAATGTTTATTCATTATATTTTATCTCCCAAAGTAAAATTTATTCATAAAACGTTTACCACTTTTCTGACGTAAAAACTCTTTGCTAAGATTCAAAAAAGTACCGTTCGATAAACCGTGCGTTTTACCTAATTAAAAAAAAAACTCGTGTGTTTTACATCACTCGTGCATTTTACATTACGATTACGCACAAGTACGTAATAAGATACAATACAATATTGAAATTGGTGTAATAAGAGACCCTTTACGAGCAAATGTGTTATAAAATAAATAATTTACATTTTAAACCGGCTATCACTCTAATAGATATGCTTCTTCTTCTTTTCGTATCGTTCGTTTTGTTTTAGCCCTTTTATTGTATTTTATTGAGGACTTAATTAGCTTCTAGTAGAAAATACCATTAACACTCTTTAAAACCCAAATAGCAAGAAAGTTAGTACCTACCTATCTATCAACCAATCAGTTTAACTGAAATCAATCATTTCACGTTATCGGGAAAACGATATAATAACTGTGATAAAAATCATCAAACACTCGTCCATAGCTTATATTTTGACAATACCACACTTTACTCTTGTTATTAAATACTAGTATGAAATAATCGGGCAAAAATTAGTAATTTTTGAATGTATTTTCAATAATACGTGATTTGCGGCTAGTAAACAGATTTTTCTTAGCAACTTGGCAGGGGTTCAAGTTTCGAAACAGGAGATATTATAGCAATTTATGAGCCGCATAACAAAAAAAAAAAATTGGTATCGATTTCCAAATTTTATTGAAATGGAGGTTATCTAGGACGTTATGACTTTGATGACTTTCAACGTTGGGAACTTGTATAGATAAAATTTTCCGATAAAATTAAAAGTAAGGAGGAAAAGTACTGGGTCTGGTACAAACATAAGTTACCTACGGAAAACACCGCAAGGGCGAACTATTTGTTTAGATAAGAACCTATTTTCTTGGAAGAACAACAATTGTTCGTTAAAGACAATGGAATCTGAAGTAACAATGGCACAGACAATGGTGATAGAACAGACCGACACCAGTCAAAGTTGTGTTCTATATTTTCTAGTGCAGTATAAACTAAATGGTTACCTAATGCCATACACTTTCAGACATAAATAAATACTTCAAGTAATTTTTCCAGAATTTAGGGGCTATTTTAATTAGGTATTATTTATGCGGCATACCGTGCCGACGCTCTTACCAACTGAGTCATTGAATGATATAATATATATAGATAGAATATTCTGTAAAAGTGAAATAAAATTAAGGTGTTCATATAACTAAAATTTTTATCATGTGTAACCATGTGTAACGAAGGATTGACGGAGCTGTTTCAAGGGCCCACTTCAGAGATTTTCTTTTAAAAATGGCAACGTTTACACCTATTCTGCTCTCTGGAATGGAATCAAGTATGATTTGACAGCCCTACAGTGTAAGTGGGAAATGACGGCAGCCCGGGAAGGAATGCCGCTAACTGTAATGTAAACCAGTGCTTATTGAGGGCATTTCGGAGGCTTCAAAGGCGCCGCCGTTTGATCTCACCGCCTACGCGCTTGGGAGGCTTTTGTCTTTCTATAGTTTGAAATAATTTTAATTCAGGCATATTATAATCAAACCAAAAAAGTAGTTAATTGACTAAAAAGTACATTTTTTTCGAAATAAACGTGCATTAACTACAACTATCAACAGAATTCATTACTTTCATTAGAATATATTGTAATTCTGTGTTATATTGATAATTAATTTCGGACGATTACATGCGAACAAGTATGTGTTACAACAATTTAATATAATATTATGAAATACAACATCACCTACGAGAAAAGACTATAAAATCAATTTTTATTAACAACAGCTACGCCTTGTAGCCCCCCTCTACGGCGTAGCAAGGTCTACGCGGGCAATATATTTTATTTTTACAGGTTTACAAATTTTAAATTATATCCTACGAATTATATCCATGATTACAGCTATAATATTATTTATTAATTTGACAAGTATTTCTAATAAAAATAAGTTGTTCAATAAAAAATACACTCGGTCTAGATTGGTGTAGAAATGTTGTGACTATACCGGTCTTCTTCTTCTTCGTGTCAATGAGTCCAAAATTTAATTATATAGTTCCTTGCCAATATTCGGCGACGGCTATCGCGTTATCAGTCGCCCAGTTCGCCCCTACAGTGACCAACCTGCGAACGCAGTCGGTTCAGTTAAATGCATTTGGCCAAGGTAATACTCGAGTTTGACCATACACAGATGACTAATCACGTTGTTTACCCTGTTCGTATAAATCACGTTAAAATCTCATTCTCCAAGCAAGCCAGCGACTGCCCGATGATCACACGCAGCCCTCGAGCAAACACAGCCTGTTTGGTGTTACTGTTTGCGCTTTGACAGCAGTCTCACAGGTCGTTAACACATCAGGCCTAAATGGAGATGCTACAACGATACTATACCTGAAGAATTAAATATAGGTTGACGTGATTTAAAAATTGTAGCATAATTTCAATTTTTTTTTAACTGAGAGCATGGGATATTCTTAAATGAAACGACGATTGCAGGGAACGCAGGGAACGAAATGAAACTTTATTTTTTTTAAGACTGATATGAGACCAACCACAGAGCATACACTATATCATATACTTATAGTTAACTTATTTTTTAAGAGATGGAAATATTTATTTTCTTATCAAACAACAGATATACTAGCTAGTTACTGCTCTCGCTGGGCATAATATACGTAACAAACTTTTTAGTTATAATGAAAAGTCAGTATCGACCCGAGAGTTTCAGTATATTGAACTGTTTAGGCGACGACGGGTTGAAAAGCTGACACTAAGCGATAAATACTTAATACAATCGTATCCTACGAAACTATGGCTCGTACTTATGAAGCAAGCTCAAGATTGAGAGCAATATTAAGTATGGATTTGACATGCCGTTTAGTACTAAAACGACATTTTCTAGTACGAACTTAAACTCGTTGGCAGTCTCAAAAGGTGACTATTTATACAAATGCTGAAGATAGGCTGATTGACATGTAAATCTGATTGATTGAACTGCTATGGTACTCATTATAAGAGCATTAGTCAATGCAAATGAATGACGACACCGGAAACGGCTGGAATCATATTCATTATTCATGGTAAATAGAGATACTTACTCGTAGATAGAGACGGATTAGTATGCCGCTAAGATATGAATATGGACTATGGACTAGTAAATGTCAATTACAAAGCAAATAATATCAAAAAGGAAGTAAAATTTTGAAACGCTTAGAATAGAAAATCGTTATGGATTTCTGTGACAAGCAATAGCGCTTGGAATACTACTGGTGGGGCATTCCACGGGGGTGTCGGAAACGTTACGTAGTTATTCTTATGGTAGTACTTATATGAAGTCAAAGTGAAGTCAAATTTTAAATGTTAGTAAAGCCAGTAGATCACTTAATTATGACATTTCTTTTAGCACTCAAGTCAGGGTTTATATTTACTGCGCTGTGGGATATGAGCTGTCAAATGTGACTTATTGGAAAATGTGAATATGGACGTCATCACAATATTTTAAGCAGATGAAAGCTAAAACGTAAAATTCATTTATAAATATTGATTATAACAGGTAAGAAAGAATAACAAATTATGTTAGCAGTAGGGTTTGATAAAACAAATAAAGTTTTTATTTTATGATATTGGAATATGATATTTTATTTAGCAAATAATGTCTTTTTGAACTTTGGAGTTAACTTTTTTATGTACCTGAGTACCATATACTTATAACAGCACAAAATAATATTTCGGAAATATCAGTAGGTACCTACGCATCTATGTACAGTTATAATTCAGAACGTTGATAAGGAAATGATTCTTTAGTTTACATTCCCAGAGTGATTTATACTAGGTATGTTATGAATGGAATAGGTATAATAAAATAAACGTTTTAGGACATTTTCTCACGTTACGCGTTTCAGGGACATATTCCTAATTTAAAAATTATATTACCTATACTTAATTTATGTATTTTTTTTCTGATTGTACCTATTATATAACTAGATACTTATACTTTTGTTTGAATGTTTGATATTTTGGCGCTACGCTATTGCCAGAGTTATAGATTTACGTGTGCTCTGATTATGATGCTTTGAACAACGCCTTTATATTGAAAATTAAAACAGAAAATAACGTTATACCTACTAAATCACCTACCCAAGTACCTATATCAAAATTTTCGTAAAAGTTTAAACATGTTACTATACCTACCCTTAAAATGTACCTACTTTAATCGAGTGAGTATATCAGATAATCAGTTGTTATCGTGTCCATTCTATTTACTAGGCAGGTTTAATCCCCTCGATTTGATATCTTGATAGCGTCGGGATTATCGGCAAACATGAAAGCGCCTAAATTAATTTTTAATCCCCCTTTCCCTCAGCCACGTCGTATCTTAGCTAAGGCACACACCAAGCCATAGATATCATGTGATAAGCATCAAACATCATTCGACTAACCTTATGTAAGGTGCATGTTAAATATGTCCAATCCAATGTTCTAAGGCTCGTATTTATAAAGCGATCTCAAGATTGAGAGCAATATTAAGTATGGATTTGACAGGTCGTTTTGTACTGAAATGACATTTCTGATACGAACTCAAACTCGCTGTCACTCTTGAGAGCTGATTAAAAATACGGGTCTAATTAATATAAGTATCTAAGGCTGGACGATGGTAGCAATTCGTAGTTGCAAAAATTACGCACTGGACGAAATTTTTAATTTATAATTTTGTAAGGTTGACTGTATTTGTTTATATTGTATTTGACGTTATTAAAATAAATTATTGATTGAGTAATATTACATAATAAATAATAGTGATCACAAAAAAAATATTAAGCAATATTACAATAGAACATTTAATTATTATTTTTTTATAAAATTCTGAAATAGGTGTGTTTTGTTTTAATTACATGCGTATTAAAAGGCGTTAATTAGCAGCTGAATTTGAATAATTTTACATTACGGTGCCTACCTACTTATATACAGGGAGTTTTTAAATAGTAACTGTGATAGTAACTAAAGCTTAATACTAAGCCATCATATAACAAACAACTTTTCCAAGGCCGAAACATAAAATAATAAAGTAGGTAGGTACATGCATGCCATATTCCTTGTTTTTTTATACAACTAGCACAAACCAAGTTAAGTATCATCGTTCACTACTAAAAATGTTCACCCTGTATGTTTTTTGAATTGATAAGTCGGCTGATATCGATCAAAGTGTGAAATTCTAAAAAGCCGGACTACGACGGTTTCGTAGTCGTAAAATGTAAATTTTGTAATATTTAAATTCGTTTTAGAACTTAGAAGTAGTCATAGAGTTGATAAAACTTTGTACTAGTATTAATTTTGACTTTCAGGAAACTTCATACACTTGACTACGTTTACTTTAAAACAAATTGGAAATAGTACCATAAAAATAAGTTATTATTTATTCTTATGATAGTACTTAAGTTGCAGACCTAAGGCCCGTATTTATAATCAGCACTGACAGTGAGTTTGAGTTCGTATCAGAAATATCATTTCAGTACAAAATGACCCTAACCTGTGCCTGAAATAAAGATATTTTAATTTTAATTTAATTTAATAAGCACAAAACAGAAAACCAGATTTAGGTTTGACATTATCAGGCAGGGGCATAATTGCACTGTGTGCAGATTTCTCTTCGGAATTAGTAACAAAATAAAATATTATTGGTAACTAAGTACTATCATACAATCAGCCGTACACAAAACCAAGATTATTTACCAATAGAGTCGCCATCACGTTTTTTAAAATACCGCAGACAGACTATAATTACTAGTGAAGCTTTAACTTCAGTAACAAAACCAATAAAACCGTCGACGTCGACCGGCCACGATCGCACGGCGTTTGTTATTCGAGAAATTAATTATTCAAAATGGTTGATCCGTTCGGTCCCATTTTATTTCACGTCCCGTTCTGAGGTGGCACCGACTGCCTTGGTTTTTTAATATCAAACCTAAGGCATGAATAATGTGATGCGATTTGACGTGGAGCGAGATTTATAGTTATAGCACTACTAATTTATAGTGCGCTGTAAAATACGTCGAAAGCCGTCGATAGAGGTTCGTGTGTGCTGCCGTGTCTCGCTCTACAATACAAATACATTCGTGGAATAAGTAAGCATTTCTATATAATATTCATCGCCTTTTTGTACCTATGTACTATGTACAAACCTCTCTGTAAAAATATAGGAAAAACTTCTATGTAATGTAAGTAGGTATATTCACTTAGGTACTCATTATATTAAGGGGTAAGCAATTTAATTGCGGCTGCGGCGTAAATGTTTCGTGTAAGCTATAATATAAGATAGGCACATTTTTTGGTTCCGTAATTAAATAATTGTTATCTTTATTTGTACAGCAATATTGTGTTTGATACATCTGCAATAGCTCCCAGCCCAGATATAAGAGAAGTGCCATATTTGGTGTACTTACATTGTAGCCGCCGCCCGCCGACACCCGTCGGCTTGTTAAATCAGGCAATTAAATATACAGATATCTTTAACGGTTCAATCCTATTCCATTGTAAAGGAAAGTCATTTAAAAACTTGAACAAAAACAACACCGGTATCCACCTTAAAAATTGGCGGCAGGCGCAACATTTTAGCACGTGATCATTTTGCAAAATGGGAAAAGGGCGGGCGGCGGCTAATGCTCTCAAAGGGATAACGTTTGAAAGGCGGTTGGTCGAGTCAAAATATGTACAAACGGCGGCCGTAATGGGATAAATAATAAAAAATGGACAACTTATTTAAGCGTAACAATGAGCGGGGTGCATTCGTGCAGGCCAGGCGTGCACAATAGTTAGTTTTACGACGTTATAAAACTATGTCTTTGTCCGCAGACGGCCCATAAACGCGCCTGCGCAGGCTTGCCTTCGCTCTTTCGATATCTAGGAATTCTCATGTATTGTGGGAAATACTCGGAAAGAATAATATGCAAAAATAAAGGTTGAATGCAGAGATCGATTTGGGGCAGTTGGCTGCGGTTACGAATAATACGAATTGGACCCATTTTATAAGAAACCGGTGACTACTCCTTGATACATCCCTGTTAATTTTATTGTTAACTTTAAGCAAAAAAATCAAGATGATTTCTAATATCTATAAGTATTGTGTTTTATTAGTTCCTCTATGTGTTTGATCCTCGCCTTGCTGAAGGTGAAGATCCTAATACTTATTTCTTTTAACTGAAAACTTATTTGTAAAATAGGTACCACTGTTAGATCAACATCAAGAAATTAACATTTTATTAAATTCCTTTGACGTTTATTTATATTATAAAGCAATTCAATAAATATATCAAAATACAGTTAAAAATACAGTTTTTGTGATCTCTGCTTCTACTTTTGAGATGGTTAAAAAACAACTAAACTACACTATTTCCATAACGATATTGGTATTTTTATAAGCGGAAAAAATACTTTTTACCGTGGAGGAGGAAGCCAGTAGGTAGGTACCAGTCTAGTTGCCTACCTACTTCCATAAGAAGCTAAATCTCTTTGCCATGTCAGTGCGAACTGCCTTCATGAGAACATCGACAACAGCTACCTGGGTTACCCACCGGTGCGGTTGCCAGCCTTCCTACAACACCTCATTTAGTATGCACCATTTGTAAAGCCGGCCATTGTTTAAACGTTAGCAAAAGCACGAATATCCCTTTAAGAAGTAAAAAAGTCATTGTATTAAACTCAAAAGACGCCGGCACAATACAGGCGGGGTTCTCTTCATCTTATCGACACTAGAACAGATAATTGAATTATTTGTTTGAGTAAATACAACACTGGCGCGGAATAATCGTCTTACTGGGCTATGTGTCTATAGCAGTTTACGATTTAGGCTTGTTTGTGAGTTTTGACGTCATAAGCCTTTATTGGCAACAAACTACGATACGAAATAGACTGGTTTAAATGACAAACATGGTCGTAATGCGCTCAAATGGATCACTTTGAGCAAACCTGGATAAAATAAAGCAGATTAAATTGTCGCTGAAATTGTTTATAGAGATTATCTTGTTAGTACAATTTTGTAAGACCTTGATACGTTTGTTCCTAGTGCACACCTCATTGAATTTCCACCTGACTACTTATAAAATTTCGTTAGCCAGTATCAAATAGCTGAGCTTTTGTTTGTGTTACTCATTAGTGTAAGTACTTATGTGTATCATGAGATGATGAAAAGTGCAAAAAATAAATAATATAAAAAAAAAAAAAACTACCTAATATTTTGGACTTCAATTTTCTAGCTATAACTCACAATCTATGACTTTTCCTTAGGAATAAGATTTTTCCGCGGTAAAACTAACCTATGCTAGTTACTCCTGGTTCAAAAGATTTTCTTCTTAGTTTGAAGATTATTAAAATCAGTTTAGTATTTTTGGATTTATTCGCAATAAACTTAATCCTAGTAGGTGCTTACCAATAGAACAAAGACAGCCTGGTACTCTAAACTACCTGTGTTCGAATTAGATCATAAATTGGTGTATAAAGCTTAATTAGATGTAGCGTTCATAATAATGCGTAATGAAGCTAAAGAATGATAATGAACATTTAATTCAAACAATTTCATCTCCACAGTCATTATTACGATTCACCTTCATACAACATCAAGCTACCGGCTACCGGGTTATGTAACTTTACTGTATACAGGGTGTCCAGGAATTAATGGATAACCCTTTAACTGCGGCTAGCTTGACCGATGCCCTACTTGTAAAAAAATTATGACCTCAGTAAAAGTGTCACTTTTTTTTTTCACCGTAGGAGGTCAAAGACAAAATTTTAAAAATATTTTGCCTAATTTTTTCAATAAAACTTATTTTTTAAATTATTTTCTTATAAAATAACTAACTAAAATAATGTATTCATTTTAAGTATCAACTATTAAGGTATATTAAAAAAAATAAAAAACCCAAAAATGTTGATATTTGATGAAATGGCATGAAAATAACTGAGCGTAGGGAGAAAATTATGAAAAAAACGGTTTTTGTACGATATTTCGAAAACTGTGACACTTTTACTGAGTTCATAATTTTTTTACAAGTAGGGCATCGGTCAAGCTAGCCGCAGTTAAAGGGTTATCCATTAATTCCTGGACACCCTGTATAAACGCAGATTCATTTATACATTTATAGAGCTCCGAGAAAGGAAACCACTTAAATTTTAATAAGAGCAGCGATTATGCGCTGTAAAATGTCGTAAATGTGTAGTTAGCCGGGCTCCCTGTGTCGGCAAATTGCGAGTGGCTTGGAAACTCGGACCCTGCATGCGAGACTTGCACTATAGTACCTATGTACAGTCAACCAACTAGTTAGGGTACCAGTGCCGCTCCAAACAGATGAAGTATTCTCGGGTAATTGTGTATAACTTTTCCTAAAATTTTATATAATTGTGCAGGGTATTAAACTGTACATGTATATGAAATTTTATCTAAATATATAAATTTATCAACGCCTGAGAAAACTCCATCGGTTTGGAGCAGCCCTGTTACCCTAAAGAGTTGGTTGACTGTACCACGGAGGTTATGTACTGTACCTACTGTTTATTATGCCTATGACTATAAATACGTACCTACTTGCTGCAGGAAAATGCAAAAAGGAGTTAAACGGATCCGTCCCTTCATTACAATAAGGCCTGAGCCCGCCAACAGTTTTGACCAGTTGTTTAGAGATGGTAGGTATATTGAGGTAATCTTTGAAGAGTAAAAATTTGAATTAATAGATTTGTACAAAGCTGTTACAGACTGGCTTGTCCTAGACTTTTAATCAGAGCATTATGATTCTAAGGCCAGTAGGAACTGCTCGGACCCCCTAAGTAAATCCCGGAAAATTGCTACAAGAGATTTTATTGTATTAATGGCTTCATTTTTTTTAGTTTTCTCTTAGTTTCCCCACCCTGGCGGAGTTGTGCATAAGTTCTTTTTTTTGTATGAGGAAAAAATAATTTTTGCTCTGATTCCTATCGAACGGGGCGGCCCAACCCTATACTTAGGATAAAGTATACCTAGGATTTTTACACTTTTATACTCTGTGACTACGATAGATAGTAAATAGATACTTGCTACTGAGTAATACAAGGTGTTTGCACATAAATCAGTTTCCTTATTATGCCATAAATATGCCTAAACATTTGTTACAAAACTGCAACATGAACGTGACTTGCTAGGCGTAGTTAAGTTAAACTATTTAAGTCATTGCAGCTTAGTAAATTGAGAAGAAGTCAAGGTTGTTGTTACCATTAGGTATGTACTATGTAGGTAGGTGCCTTGATACTGGGCTCAATTCTAGACGCCACCGGCTAAAATTAAAATCGATCTGTCACTTTTAAAATAATAAGATTGAAAAAGGATAGGAAATTTATTTATACTCTATGGTTTTACGCCACTTTGCCCATTTCCACAGTATTTTACCCGCCATCTTAAGAAATGGCGGTCAAATTTGACAGATAACGCTTAAAATCACAGATCATAATAAAAAACCGTAGACTCCGTAGGTATCCTCTACGGCGTAGAGGATTATGATCTCCTGACCTTTTTCAATCTTTTTATTCTCAAAGTAACAGGTAAAATTAATTTTAGCTTTAAAAGGTGGCATCTAGAATTGGACCCACTTCAAGTCTATGCTGCAAGTCGTATAAACTAAGAAACATTTTATCCTCGGTAAATTATGCTGAGAATATTAACTATGGTGTTAAATAATAGAGCTTGAAACGTAGTCTTGCTTGCGGCTGGGTTGGGTTCAGATTCAGATATATTTAATTACTGATTAATCATTATTGGTATTCTTTTAAAATATTATTGTAGAAGAACTGGACAAAGGACAAAGTAAACCACGAAGGCCTTAAATATATAGAGGTATCCAATCCAGTAAGTAAGGGGTTTTACTCATTGAAAGGGGTTACTCAGTTAAAAGAACTGAACAACTTTCACTGGGAAATTCTTTCAGGAAATGACAAAAAAAATGACTTTCCCATACAGAATGACCACATTGATCAGACAATTTGTATGTAAAAGCTTTATTCATTTCCTGAAATAATTTCCTGCTGATAGATGTTTAGTTTTATTGACTGAGCAACCTCTATCAGTTTGCTGTCCCTTACACCCCGTATTATTATCTGGTGCGTCTGTGGGCACCTTTTCTGGTGGAAAATGGCTGCAGCTAATCAATGCAACAATGTTGATGCAGGAGCGTGCAGTGTATTCACAATGAGATATTGCGCAACTCCCTTCACTCAACGTCGCTGGCTTTTGTTCTAGAATTAGATAATCCTTTCGACTTTTGGCGTGTAAGGCTCGTATTTATAAATCGATCTCAAGATTGAGAGCAATATTAAGTATAGATTTGTCAGGTCGTTTTGTACTGAAATGATATTTCTGATACGAACTCAGACTCGCTGTCACTTTTGAGAGCTGATTATAAATACGGGCCTAAGTAACCTTTTGTTACGTCACAGCCTTACTTGTTTCAGGAACTATTATGTGATTCGGTTGTAAGTACAACACGTTGCTTTCGATATGATAGTTATGTTATGATATATGTATGACCAACTTCTATTGCTATCTATTTTATCGAAATACTTAAAAAATAATATACCTGTCTTATTTACTTTTACGCAAATAATTTGCTTATCTGAGCTTTATAACAATGAAAATAAAGTCCTATTCCTATCCAGCATGAAAATATTGTTCCCTTGGTAGTCTTTACAATATTTGACCAAGTTCAAATTTTCTGTATTTCAATTACCTTGTCTTACTGTAACCCTATTGAAAATTGTTGCAACGCGTTGATGTCTTTTACTAGAAAATATTTATTGCCTATTTATTAAACGCAAAAAAATCAGGTGCATTTAATATTTGTCGGAATAATAAAGCTCGTAATGTAAATGAACTTTAATTTTCTTAAGATTATTGTGTATATTAGGCAGCTACACGCACACACACGCACACACACACACACAAAACTAAAAATTAACATTAGATGTGATGTGTATAAACATGTATAATCTGATAGGTTGATAATCGCGTCCACTGCCTGATATATAGGGGTTATTACTATACAATAAGGCGATAAGCAGATTCGGCGGCACGTTTCATGTCGCCTTTGTCCAAGCCGCTCGTCGCATCCACTGCTTATAGGTACCTACTAGAAGGAAACATGGACTTGAACGAGCAACTCATTTAAAAGTTCATTTCAGCCGTTGCTTATTAGCGTCACGGCCTTTTCAAACTGAACCAGCTTTGGATGTGGAATTAGGCTTTCTGTAGTAGTTTCTACGTATGCCCTGCCCACGCCCCAAAAAATTTCTTGGCGCGTAGAAACTCCGCCTTCGTTGTTGTGAAGACGAGACACGTCTTAAAAGGTAATAAACTTCCAACTTAGATTTTAGGGTTCGCTCTCGTATTTTTTTTATTTTTATCAACATAAGATTCACCAATTAAAATTCTACGAAAATATAAAAATATCCCTCATGTGTGAAATTTTTGGTTTCTATATTTACATGTTCCGAAAATACTTATAAAATAATCTCAATTTAACTAAAAACGCTGGGATAATGCTCTGAAATATAGAGAGATTTTTCATTCACCTATTAATTTTTAGGAGCTTTTTAGACCTTGAAACTGAACAACTTTCTGATGGAACATAGGTTGAATTATGAATTAAAAAAAATAGAATTCCCATCGGTACAAGTACAACAGGTATCATCTATTCGAACCATTTTGTATAGGAGCACCATTTTTTTTTTCATTGTTCGACCTATTTTCTGTAGAGAAAGTTGTTCTGTTTTAACTATAGTCTAAATAAGTGCTTAATTTTTTTTCAGTGATTAAAAAATCTTGCTGTTCATGATACAGAATCAACGTTGTTATATTTTTTTGCATGAAATATCATGCCCTGATTCAAAATATAAATTAAAAGTGGTCCGTAACATTTTCAAAAAACTTAAACAACTTGCCTAACTTAACTACGGAACTTAATGAATTATTCGTATAAGTTTTATGGGCCTAATTGAAAATTTTGAAGTTGTTTTCAACATTATGTAAATGCAGTCTGATTTCCATGAATTATAGATCCGACATACATTTGATTTTCTTAGATTCAAGTACGAGATGCATGGAATTTATAGGCTTGCTATTATAATGGTTTCTGAAATGTTTAAGCAATTTGTGTACGATCATAGGGCTAAAATATCCTTATTAGAGTTTCCTAATTGGAACTTGCGACCTTTATATTCTTTCTTTCATTCTTTTATTTACTTTTAGCGATTTTTTTTTCCACAGATCGACTATACCATACCTACATATAATTCTTATAACAATTCATTGAGCCAAACGTCGTTGTTTCGAATAAACATGTTATTTGTTAGAAAAAAGTTAACGCAATATTCTTTACACCTCTAGGTACCTACCTACTGTCATTGGTCGCACAATAAAGAATTTATTGATGGTCAATTAGCACTGGCCGGTCAACATGGCCGGGTTAGGAGACTCGGCTCATTTGTGTCAAGGCGAATCTCTGTTTGCGCCTGGTTAATTGAGCTGTTCTGCTATAGCTATATTGTCCATTAAAACACGTAGTTATACGGTTATACTCATTGAACTATTACTGTATATATAGATCAATGGCAATACTATACCGTGCTACAATGGTGTAGTTGGTACCGAGTATCATTTTAAATACATATTACAAAACGAGAGTTCTTTTGTGCATCATTCTCATATCATAAAAAAGTGGTAAAGAAGAAATATGCCATCAATGCAATCCATTTGTATGGATTTTAAAATAATAATGCATTTTATTATTTTCGTTCATGATTAGCGTTGTGCCGTTCTCGAAATATTCTCCGGCGCGAGAATATTCTCTGAAACGCACTCGAAAGTTTCCGATGGAACGAGAATTTAGGAGAACATTGGTGTTAAGTCTTGATTTAATTTTCTTTTTATATGCTAATAGCTAAATTTCAAATATATGAACTGTTTTAGATGTTTTACATGTCAGAAACACTTATCGTTTCGTATATTTCCTATGTTTCCGAGAATATTCTCCGTAAGTTTCCCAAAATTCTCGAGAATATTCTCTGTGTGCTGAATTCAAATAAAGATAGTCTAAAGTTATGATGATTATTAAACCCCGACTCAAAAAAGGAGTGTTAAAGGTGCGCGTTCACTACGTCGGAATCGGAGCGGACGGATTTGTTGCTGTATTGATTTCTATGGTACTGTGGCCCAATTCTATCACACACACATATACATAGTTAGGGTGGAAGGACCACAAAGAGAATATTCATATCATATATATAAATAGTTGTATGATGGTAAAGGGATGAGTCAACCTATACAACTATACTCTAATTTTCTGCTTCGCTATTTATCAACAATCATATAGTAGGTATTTATATCAGGGCGACTTTGTCGCATACTTCACATTAAGTGTAGCTTTGCTACTTACATATACAAGCGTGGCTGTGCCACTAACATTTCTGGTGTGACTGTGTCACTTACTTATACTTTTACAAGCGTGGCTTTGCCACTTACTTTCTTGGCTTGTGCGGTCAACTTGCTCCGGTCTGAACACTTGTCACTTCAAGTGCCCTGGTGACTTCATTACCAGGATAATCTCATTCTTCAGTATTATCTCGCCTGTTTGCATATCTAGGCTATTGGTCACCAGCCGGACGTGGGGCCTGGGGCCCCACGGGGTTCGCCTCCTTCCCCAACAACCCGCCTCGGTTTCTCCAACATATAGTCGACCGCTGCCAGTGCGCTTTTACATCGCACTCATATTCTGGGCAAGCCGAAGCTTGTTCCCAACCAGTTCTACGTCTACCAGTTTACAACATAACCTCAAAGACGTAACCTGGCACATAGAAACCTATATCATTTACAAACGGTCTCCTCATCCTTTTACCAACACAGCATAAAAAGGTCGACATAATAATATCAAGGACTCACCGGGAAATCCAGAGATGTTTCTACCTGCTCGTCCACTGGTAGTTCTTACAAGATATTACACCACAGATTACACTACCTTCAGCTGTCATTCTGCCCGCCGTTTTTCTACCATAGCCAACATGAACATTTTAGTCAAAACTTAGCAAAGCAGTGTTACCACAGTGCAAAAAATAGATTGACAGTAAATGAAGTTGACTTACCAGTTCAATATCGATGATTTGTTTATGGTGATAATCGCGCTTTTGCGCGACAGGTACTGCGTCCGCGCCGTACGCTCTGATTCTGACGTAGTGAACGCGCACCTTATAAGTGTGAAGTGTGTGTCTGTGTGTGAGTGTGTGTCAGTCTGTCTGTGGCATCGTAGCGTATTTACATTCTGTACAAGGCCAGAACGCCGCCATAGGGAACTGCTCGCGTATATTTTGTAACGGGGTTTTTATATTTGCGATTACGAAGTATACACAGATTTTAGCGCACTGTTCGTGTATAGTTTGTAATTCAAACGCGCGCGACCTAGCACCGAAATATACAACGCCACAAAACCTTTTGGGCTTATAGGGTTTTTATTGGACACCTTTATATAGGACGGTAAGACTGGGTGTAAGGGACATCAATGCCGCATGTAAGGGACAGTAATACTGGGTGTAAGGGACGGTCATATAAAACTGCTGGCTGTATGGGACAATATGAAACATTATGTTTTGCGGGCAGACAAAAAATTATGGACTAGAATCATTTAAAAACATAGAATGTACCAGCTGCTTCTCTTCCAAGGCAGACAAAAAAATTGGACTCAAATTTATTGGAACTACTTATGATCATATTTATTGGAACTATGGTCATATTTCTTGGAACTATAATAATATTTCTTGGAGCTATGATAATGTTTCTTGGAACTATGAATCTTACTTCTGGGAAATAAAACTATAGCGAAGCTGCAGCTGGTACATTCTATGATTTTAAAATTCTTTTAGCCCACCATGGCATGGCAAACTCGCACTCGTGCCAAACTCGCACTTAAACTCGCACTCATGCAAAACTCGCACTAAAACTCGCATACGTGCTAAAATCGCAGTATAACTCACACTCGTGCCAAACTCGCACTAGTGCCAAACTCGCACTAGTGCCAAAGTCGCACTAGTGCCAAACACGCACTAGTGCTAAACTCGCACTAGTGCCAAACTCGCACTACTAGTGCCAAACTCGCACTAGTACCAAACTCGCACGATTGTCAAACTCGCATTAGTGCCAAACTCGCACTAGTGCCAAACTCGCACTGGTTCCAAACTCGCACTGGTGCCAAACTCGAACTAGTGCCAAACTCGCACTAATGCCAAACTCGCACTAGTTCCAAACTCGCACTAGTTCCAAACTCGCACTACTGCCAAACTCGCACTAGGGCCAAACTCGCACAAGTGCCAAACTCGCACTAGTGCCAAACTCGCACTAGTGCCAAACTCGCACTAGTGCCAAACTCGCACTAGTGCCAAACTCGCACTAGTGCCAATCTCGCACAAGTACCAAACTCGCACTTAAACCCGCACTCGTGCCAAATTCGCACTAAAACTTGCACTTATGCCAAACTCGCACTTGAGATGAACTCGCACTACACCTTGTCCCCACCTTGACCCCACCTTGCCCACACCTTGGCCAAATTTGCCGAACCCGCCAAATATGCAAAACCCGCCAAATCTATCAAACCCGCGAACTTTTAGCAGAGACACATCGACTGAAAAGTAATTGAGTAATTAGACTACTCATTACAAGTAATGCAATTAATTTTGGGACTACATGTAATGCCATTATAAAATAGTGATTAACGATTAATGCCCAACACTGTCTCTAAGCGTACTGGCAATGTATATTATGAAAGAAGCAATTAACTTATGTCACTATGAACTGTACACGAGAATTGGCGTACTCCTGTTGTATACTTTGGAATGCCTAAGTAAAAAAAGTGAATTCCAATCTATATGGCGTTCTGGCCTTGTACAGAACGTAAATACGCGGCATGCGTAGCTCCCAAATGGATGAACCGATTTCGGTTCTGTTTTTATTTTTGTTTGACAGAGAGTTACCGGAGAGTGTTCTTAATGAATAAAAACATCTCCTAACCCTACAAACTAAAAGTATGAATGCTAATTACTTTTTTGGTAAAACTGCAACTTTTGGCAAACAAACAGGGCCATAAATCACGTGCGTGTAACACAATACATTGCTCCACTTGGATTAGGCCCACACAGCTCTTATCTTATCTTTCGCTGAGGTATCCCATCCCATCTTGTCGTAAGGCTATCATATGGTTGAAGGTAATAAAGTGCACGTGTGCAACAAACAATAATATCAGTACCCGACTAAACTAAATGTTTTACCGAAGAAGTGGTTTGCCGACAAAGAGTAACTACCTATCCTTACTTTTAATAAAAAAAAATTATAATAGCATGCAATTGGGTACTTGACTGGGTAGCTTCAAAAATTCAAGACGTTTATACTTAAAACTGATGGCTAAAAATATTGTGGATTTCATTCATCATTAAAAAAAAAATGCTCATTTAGATTTTAATAATCGAATTAAAAGTATATAAGTTATTGATTTGAGTAGTCAATATTTACTAAAATGTGACGTCATAACTTACTATTTTCATACAAAAAAGCGTTTTTGACATTTCATAAAAAGTTGCTGATTTGACTAGTTGTAAAATAGCCAAAATTCTCGGAAAACTGGGACATATCTGCAAAATTATAATGATTTCCTCAAGATTAAATTTGCGAAATAAAAACAATATACAGTTCTAAAATTGCCAGTTTATTAACATAAATTTGTTTACTACTTTTTGTCGGCTGTAGCCGACTATGGCGCTGAGGGCAAGTTGCGAGCTGTCGGCTATACCCGTCAGAGGCGGGGAAAGGGTTAAATTTGTCCGACTGTAGTACGACTAAATTAATATATAATTCTTAAGTATAAAAGCGTGGAATTGTTGTAAGTGTTGAAAAAACCCGTAAAAGTAAAGTTCATTTCATTGTACTTAAATCTAGTATTTTAGTTGCATTTAAATCTAAATGAAAACCTTCCGAAATAAATCCTTTACTATGGCTGTTTCAAGCTATTTAATGTACCTTCATAATGTTTTATTGATTTTATATTAGTTTTACACATTACTGAATAAGCTTTCATTGATTACAATTAAATGTATAATCGCTACTGAATGTTCTCGGTCCCAGGGAAAGTTTCGAGCACAATGGAAACTTTCCGAGAATATTCTCCGAAGAGAATATTTCGAGCACGGGAAATTTCCACCCGCCCATCGCTATTCATGATCCATAAATAGTGTAGTTTTGTAGATTGCATGGAACATGGGCATAAGCCCATACAATTAACGTGGAACAAACACAAACTTTCATATTCTATGTCTTGGTTAGGCCTGACTCTTTGTTTATTTACCATACTTTCCTTGCTAATTCTTAACTCTTATTTGAGTGTTGGCTATTTGATTATTTCGGTCACCAGTTCTACGAGTATATCTATCGTCAGAAGTTTCAGTATAAGACGCTCGTACTACGCTCTGCGCTTCTGAAATTCTTTCACAGATTTCACGGTGATTATGTGTGACTTCAGCTAAAACAACAGTTTCCTCAGAACAATGATTGGTTTAGTGCGTTTAGTGCGCAGTCCATAAACCGGGGTGACGCCGTTTTGTTCCGAACTGCCTTTTTATTGTGCACTGTATAAATTTATGGAATCATCATCGAGTTGTATAGACTCCTATTCGACCAGCAGCGGGTCCATAACCATTACGGATTGTATTTTGATACAAATTTATTTACACTCGTTAGGGCTATTGGTAATAGCCTATTACGCACGCTTTTTGTTCTTACGTGGTTCTATAGTTCTAGCGTTTAAGTTTATATCAAAAACAATTAATTATTTTCGTGTCCAAACTTTATACGAACCGCCATTATTAGTCCGTCTAAATTAGTGCGCGTTAAAAATCGCTAATTTCTAAACCGGATTTCGGTGTTTATTATATGGGGAACTTTGGCTTTGATCTTTATTTTTTATTAAAACCTGAAGTTTGATCTCTCAATTGGTGCCAGCAATAAACTTCTACCTGACACTTGTGCCTCGCGATTCATGTCTCAGCTTTACCGTTTTATTTAAATTAGGTAAAAGATGGCGGGACGATCTGGATGCCTATTGTAAGGATTGGTGGGAGATTGCCCAGGATCGTGAGAGGTGGAAAAGCGATGGGGAGGCCTTTGCCCAGCAGTGGGACAGTATAGGCTAATAATAAATAAATAAATAAATAAATAGGTATAAATTTCAAAACATCAATATGTTCAGGATTTGATGTTTAGCTAAGCTAGCGAAGCTAGTGTGATGTCGGGAGACGATTGATGGATGACTGAGGTCTCAGATTTATGGCACATTCGAGATAAGTGCTATCCTTTCAATATGCCCATCAGCTGCGGGTACATTTAAAAGCTTTTAGATACTTTTAATAATTATCAGCGATTTGATGAGTTCGAAGAATCTTATTTGAACGCTAATTCCACCATTTATTAGCATGATATGAATTTTGTTACATGCCATGACTGCACATTTTTATATCAGTTACCTAGCCTGAATCCATACCTTCAAACTTAATTAAAATTAGTTGATGCAAAACAAAGACGCTTGTAAACTTTTATCCTTTATAGGTAATAGTAATTAATTTTCACGCTTAATTTGGGGAATAAAGATATAGTATATTAGGTAACGAGGGAATAAAGCAGTGTCTAACGTCACGGGCAGCATATTGAATCCTGAGCGGAATGAAGGATCCTACGATTAATTCCCGAGCGCAGCGAGGGAATTAAATGTTTAATTCCTGAGCGCAGCGAGGGAATTAAATGTTTAATTCCTGAGCGAAGCGAGGGAATTATGACAAGAATCCTGAATGTAGCGAGGGATTCAAGTCTGCCCAAGGCGAAGACACATTTATTCCCGAGGAGCATACTATATTTTACACACCTACTGCACAGATTACTTAGACGGTGGCAGGCGTCTGTAAGATAATAAAGCTCAGAAATATACCTAATCGTGTAATATTGATACATAAATAAATATTGAAAACATACCAGAAGCAACAGATCCGAAAGTCACACTCACTGAACTACACTTCACGTTCACAATCCACTACCTACGTATTTTTCCAAAAAACGAATTGATCGTATTTAACATATTCAACATAAATAACAAAATACGATAAAATACTAGTCACAATGTCTTCTGGAGTCAAAATATTAATTTCACTCGACAATTTACGAAATGGAAGTAATAATCAATGAAAGAAAAACTTTTGCAAAATCAAACCGCGTTTTCTTTTTTTTAGTTTCTTTTTTTATACAAAGCAAAGAGCACATACAGATAACTAGTCATACAGCCTTTTTACACTCGCCGGGAGGCGCAGAAGGCGAGTGTGGCAACAGTTTTAATACACACACAGCCATATTTTTTTTTTCTGAAAATTATTTTCTTAGTAGTTCACATGACATTCCAAATTCAAATCACATAATAACCCTTGGGCTATTAAGGATTTCCATACAACTTTAAATCCCTTGGGATTATTTTCTTGCTTTAAACGCAAGTTCCTTGATACATTATGTTGATATAATAATGCAGAGGTGTGTAAAATATTTTAATGCGGCCATAAACGGCAGCTGTACATAAGGCAATGTGAGACTGGCAGAAGGCGTATGTACCGCCTGGTACTGCTGAGCCCGTCGACGGTCGACGGCTCGTTATTTTCTGGTCAATTGCCGCTTTACTGCGCCCGCGCATCCTCGCTTCCAATTACTGCCCAGCCGCCAACGCTATAAAACATCCTCTCCATGTAAAAAATGGCCATACAACAGATATCACTACATAATATCAGACTTTATGACATGCAATTTAAAGACCATTTTCGACTGCAGCTTACAATGAACATAAAGCCTAACTTTCGGGTCAGACACAAATTATGCTTAGGTAAAACGTGTTTGTTGTCCGTTCTGAGTTTTATTTTTTACAATTATATCGGCTTGGTTACTTGGAAATGCATTCACGTGAAATCAGAGAGGGTTCGTGATGTTTAATAGGCTTAGATTAGAAGTTAAAAGCCGGTCCGTGGGCTCGGCCCATTAAGTGTTTCTCAGGACATGGGTAGGGTAGGTATTAGACGGGCTTAGCCCTCATTAGTTGAATATCTTGTCGGGCTCAAAAAACCTCTACCATATAGGAACGAAGGTGGATAAGCCTTTTTTGTTACCGCGTAGTAAGTAGATTTTCCTTTTTTGTATAGAATTTTTTTTTATGTAGTGCTTCGATCCTTGGAGAAGCTTTAGAGTTTAGACCCTAACAGGATCTTGGGCTCGGATTTTGCTCAGTTTTACAACTCTGTTTATTTTTTAAATAGACACTCTTTTATTTGTAAAAAGAAAACAATTGCGAATACAATAGCACGGTGTAAACAGTGTAAGCTCAACTTAATCTGCAAAGCGCCGGTTCAATTGTCTTCGGCACTCAATGGCTGATATCTCAGTTCAATTAGGGCAATAAAACTTTTGCAAAGGCAATTAAGTGAAATGCCGACAAAGGGTCGGGTCCTTTGAAGTCGCCGCTGGCAGCATCTGCTTTCTCTAGATAACGCCGGATATGACGTGGCCTTCGACGAGAGCTTTTCACGACTGCTCGATAAATTCCTTCGTTGGGATAACGCTGGGTTTTAGTTTGCGTAGTATGGGAAATGAGAGCATGATTCATCTAATGTATAGGACAATACTATTATACCGGGTGTGATGGACTGCTTCCTGCAAACTTATAGGGGAGTTGCTCAGTCAACGAAACTGAACAACTTTCACCAGGAAATTCTTTCAGGTAATGAATAAAAAAAATAACTTCCCCATACATAGTGACCACCACAATCAGACAATTTGTATGGGGAAGCCTTTTTTTATTTCCTGCCCGAATTTCCTGGTGCAAGTTACGTTGACTGAGCAATCCCTAAGTTTGCAGGAAGCTGTCCCTTACACCCTACGAATAAAGGATCTTATACCCCGTATATTCAAATCAGGAGTGCTTTTATATTAACGCATGCTTTAAATGTGCAAGGATGTGAAAACAGTTAGGTATATTTTTCTCAAAGAATAAAAACGGTACCACGACGATGATGATGATGAAAAAAAATTTAAGACCGTTTTTCATGCCATATTCGGGTGGATAAAAATTATAAAGTTGGACAACAGTATTGAATAAATCGTGTCAATAATAAAAATAATACTTAAAAGCTCTACATCAAGAACGACATGGAACGAATGTATCTGAACGGACCAAGTTTTGTGGATTCACCTGACCCGATTTACGAGCGCGCAGTTAAAATCCGCCACCAGTTTTATGGGCCATTAAATTCTGTGCAGTTTTAGCGATGCATTTTCCGAAGCAGAAGTTCTTGGCGAACAAAAGGAGAGTCAAAAGTGGGGTAGGTGGAGCGAGCGGGCCGGTGGGGGGTGAGGGCGTACGTAGCCGGCCAATAAAGACGCGCAGTAAATCCACGTAATTTAGAGCGGTTGTAAATAAAGTTCCGCTATAAACGCGAGCCGGCGGAGGTACCTGCTCACGCCGCCGCGCCCGCGCCGCCGCCGCCGCCGCCCTGCCGCCGCACCACCGCCGCCGAGCGTCACGTCACGCCACCAAACATAAATCAAGCGCCCCGTGTGAACCCCCATATGCTCTGGCTATACACACTAAGCTAATACTAATTAAGAAACCTATCAAATTGACGCCATCCGTCAATCTAGCATTACAACCGGCAACTGTCGCTTCTGACAGTTTACAACTCTACATCTCGTGTAACATCTTCCTTAGCCAATTAAAATTACGTACCTAATTAGATGGCGACTTAAACCTAGGATGTTCGGTACCGTTGGCTAGTTAAAACGGTACGCGGGTTAAGTGCTGGTCACGGAGGAAGACCCACCATTAATGATTTCTATGTCGCTGTCACAGGTGATATATGGCCCCATAGCAATGAGCCAGCTAATTAATTACGTCCATCAAAGTAGGCGCGGTGAGTAATGAAATGATCATACTGTTATTTACTTAGCTTTGACAGTATTTCGATAAGCCCATAAAATTATACGAATTAATAAAATTACATTAGATGACAGACATGAACATGACCAAGAGTCATCAATAGTTAATTGTAATTAATTATTATTAGATAGATAGGTAATTGTAATTAATATCTACTAAAACACTTGAATGTTAAATATTATGTATTAGGACCTGACAAATAGGAAATAACTCAAGTTGCCATAATAGCAACAAAAAATAATGTTTTTTCATAGTTCTCTAAAATACTATTATTTTAGTAATGGGAAATGCATGTATCCCGAAATGTACCTATTTAAAAACAAACGATTTTATTCAGAATTCTTTCTGAATATAATTTTATAGATAGATTTTTGTTGCACTCACCGACGAGGCCTAAAATTAGTTCTCCACCACCTAAAATACAATGCGAATGCATTTACAAACCAAGTCACACCGCATACGTACAGATGTCTCTTTCTGTAATTTTATTTTATCGGCGCACTTCGCCACAGGTTTTATTGCCCAGATAAACACGTTTCGTTAATCCATCGTAAATTCTAAGAAGGTTTAAGCCAATATCGTACTTTATAGTCTGAAACCTGATAGTAAGTTAACCATTAATTTGGACGTTACATGGTTTAATGTCAATCAATCAACCCTTTCAGGTTTCTTAAATCCAAATAATAGGGATGGGTTCGGAATACCAATAACAAGAATCAAATGTAACATACATACATACATAAATCACGCCTTTATCCCTAATGGGGTAGGCGTGTATGTTATTATCAAGTGTAACAGTATGGTAATAGGTAAAAATATTGGAAAGGTTTTAAACATTTGAGCAACAGATTATTACTTAACGTCTAATATCAAATTATTGTTAGTAATCCGTCAGATATAAAGAATAGTAGTTAGTATTCCGTCAGATTGTCACCATGACGCTGCTCCTGGTAAAGGGGTCTGGATCTGGAGCCGTATTTTTGAATCACTCTAATCGTAATTCGCATGCCAAAATACTATGAAAATCGCATGCGTTTCTCTTTCGTATGCGCATTAAAGTTCGACTGATTGGAATACGGCTCCTGAAATAAGAGAGGGACTGGGAAAGTCAGAAGAGAAGATACTGTGCAATTGGTTTGATTTGAAAATATATGCCGCGGACATGGAATAAAAATATTGATGTAATTTTTGATCGTCATGCAGTAAGTGTATATGTCGCAGGGATTTAGTCAAAGACGTTATATTATAATTTCACTTAGGGAATTTATAATCTAACCTAACCTAACCTACCGATAAATTATAATTTCACTAGTTAAATTACAATATCACGGGATTTACAATATCACTGCGACATATACAAAATTTTAGTACCCATTCTTCACACAAGGTTTTATATCTATACTAAACCATGTATGTTTTTTGCACTTACTTAGTTAAACTAAGAAGGGTTTGATCTTTCACTGAATATAGAGCTTGTTAAAGTATGTACATAATATATATGTATGTTACAATTAATAAAAATCATGTAAGGATGTAACCTAGTACTGTTATTATGTATCATACATACATCACTACGCATAAAACTTCAGTATTCGTAAATTCGACCCCATGACGCCGCCGCGACCAAATTTTACGATTACGTACATAAACATAAAGAAACACATTATCTGCTTTATCTAGCCAAAGCCAACAAAGAGATAAAGGTCCTAGATAAATAAATTATCCATGGGCATTGTGTAGAGTAAACTTGGAACGTGTGGGTCGGATGACAAGACGTAAATCATTCGACGCATCACAAGTTACGTAAAAGGGTTATTTTACAACCCGTCTAGTCTAGATAAGAATTTGATGGCGATTGCTACGAAAAGAATTACTATCAGTAAAAATATATTTTTTATTTTATTTGTAAACTTCCAAATTTGATTGTGTAATTGTTGTACCTACTTACTTATTAAGTAACCCAACATGTGAGTTACAGTAAGCAAGTAAATCAACTCTACAATTTTGCAGATTATAATTAATTTTGTATTGTACCAGTAGGAGATACTGCATCACGTCGCGGAGATGAAGATGCGGCGTTACGAGATTAGATCGCATTCGTAACGAAACGACCACATCCGTGGCATGGCAGCTTCGGAGTCCGCGACGTAACGGATGAGCTGCAGGAAAGTCGTCTTTGATGCAGATCGCACACAAATCAAGCAGGAAAAATATTCCTCGATCTCACTGCCCAAGGCCCTAAATCACGCAGCAGACCGAAGAAGCACTGGCTAGATGTCGTCGTGAAAGCGGATATGGAAGTAAACGATCTTACACGAATGTCGAAGATCCGGCAAAATGGAGTAGAAAAAGCCGGAATAAAGCGGACTCCACCATTATGTCAGGAAAACGCTAGGCAGGCAGAAGAAGAAGAAGAGAAGACGAGTTGGAGATATCATAATTCAAACGCTCAGTTCATTTACCTATTTGAAAGTCATTTGCATACAGTCTTTATTTTCGTATCCCCACTTTAGCTTGCCAGGCGAATAGTTATTAATTAACTTACCATTATTTAAAATCACAATCAACGAAATTAAACATAAATGTTTCTATCTTATTTATCTAGGTTTT
>JARACY010003382.1:0-33635 GCA_029255725.1 Scrobipalpa atriplicella
CCGAAATTTATCGAAAAGGCACATAATTCTTGATAGTAACGTAATTTTATTAAAGTATTGCAATGCAAAAGCGTTCCGATGTAGTGCAATAAAGCGAATGTTACTCCAAAAACAATTCAAGCTGAGTTATTTCTGCGCGCGGGCAATAAGTCGCAGTCTTACATGCCGTATAATGGTATGACACGACAAACAGCTTTAAGTGTGTAAAATATGGATGGTGACGTCAGCCAAGCGCCGCCAGACTCAGATCTAGACTAGACTTTATTGTGGAGCCTAGGATGTGCCGGATGCGGCCCCAGCCGGCAACCCTAGAGGGCTGTTCTCGTCCTATACAAAAATCTTCAGTGCACTTTTAAATTAAAAGGACGAGTTCTGCTCACTAAACAGATTAAACTGAACAACTTTTCTTGGTAACTTTTTTCGATACGGCAAACCTCCCATATCTCCCTACTTTTCTAGGGCAGAGCAGATTTTTTTCCCGAAAAAGTAACTAAGAAATGTTAGAACTCGCACTTAGAAATATTTTCACTTGATTTAAAATGATTTATAAGTATTTTTTATTTCATATTTTTACATGTTTAAATAACAAAATGATCTATAATGTTATTTATCTTATCCTATAAAGGCCAATAAATCTTGGAGTTTTCGGGAATAAACTTCACCAGTATTTTTATGGAACTACGCAACGGCTACCATAAATTTATGTGGACTGAGTTACGAATATCTCCCATTGCAATCTCCATTTAAACGATTAACTACATAAATAAATCCCGCATTTTTTCCTTAAAACGTAAACAGAAAGTGCTCGAGATATTACTTTCAAATAACCTACAAAAGTCTTTCAAATGCGTACAGTAGCGCCATCTCTACCATTCTATTTGAACTGTATTTCTAACCTGTTCTTTCGTGATTTGCCTTCCTGTTATTAAATAATAATTAGGTCTATTTCCAGTCGGTTTTATTACTAGAAGCAGAAGTCAAAGCCCGAAGGCCAGACTTGGTGGCGCGGCCGAGACAGTAGCTACCGAGATTACACCATAATTTGTGGAATTACTACGAGTTCTCGTCAATGAAACTATCAATACGGCCGCGAAGAACAATAAAGATTGGCAATACAGTATCAACATACATCGACTACATTTATATATAAAAAAAAAATATTATAAATGCAATAGTTCAACAAAACCGGTGGTGGACGATCTATACTTTCATAAAAAGGATATAATTTTTGTCATACTGAATCAGTGCCATAATGACAAAGAATGTTTCCTAAAAACTGTTAGTCTTCAGATTGTCTAAATACGCCCAAATTTACGCATGAAATAATTACGTTTACATTAAATTGATATTTCCCCTTTACGTATTTAAAGCAAGCTACATTACCTGAAAATGAACATCCGTATCCGATGAGAATCGAATGGTCTCTAGCCCAACCAAAACGATGCAATTCGACGCACGAATTCTATTTATGGACACTTCACCCGTACACCCTGTACACCTAAACATTATGTGCGCATCTTCACATGATGTGCGTGTAAAAAGATATGACTATCGTAAAAGTCCCACTGAAAATAATTTGAGCGATGTAACCCGAGACATTCGGTGGTAGGAGGCGCATAAAAGTTGAACATCAGACAGACTAATGGATTAGCAGAATTGCTTCCAATCGTAAAGACCTAGCATACAAGCCTAGGGAAACAATAAAGTCTGTAATCTGTATTGTTATACGTGATATATGATATAGTAGTCCCATTGGGTAGAATTATTCAGGCTTCGTGGTATTGTGTATGTAGTTATCGGTAATGGTGCCAATTTGGCCATAGAGACAACATAGTTTACTCAAGTCCTGTCTTTATTTTGATACTTGAATATAAAAGAGACAGAAAAACAACAGCTGATTTTAGCCTGCCAAAGTGACGTATAGTGTGTTAAATAAGACGATACCATCTAGCATGCCGTCTTACTTTGGGCGTGTAGTGTAACGTCTTTTTGGCAGGATTAAAATCATCTGTTAAGTTCTGTTTTTTTTTTTTATTTGATAAAAAGATAGGACCAAGGTAAAATAAGTGAAGTCGTGTCTACAACCGAATCTACACCAATGTCGGTTCTCTCTCAATTAGGAATTGATGTCAGTCTAGAACATGCGATTGTGATATTGAACATAACTCCTTCTGAAGGGGGACTGGTGTATATTATTGTTCCCTCATTCAATAATTTTACTGTCAGGCTGATTTAACCCTTAAATGCGCTGTGTTGTAGTTCTACAACACCTAAATATTTACGCTATAAAACTTCCAATATTGAATATTTTTTGTAAAATCTATTTAAAAGTTGTAGTAAACACATAAAGAAAGATATTTAAAACACTAATTAATAAAATAATCATGTTTATGTCCCAATTGGAGGGTAGAAATCAAAACGATTCTGGGTGTCGATTTGTGTGCGATTTTGATCTCGAGTTTTATTATTAAATTCTCAAGGTAAGGCTTTGCTAAAAATCACACGTATCAATAATATATTCAAATTTAAAATAATTGCACAATTTCATAAAATTTAAGTACACATACATGTGAAATTGCCTTTTAAATAGCTGTTGCAGAGCTGCAACATTGCGCATTCTGGACATGAATAAAGTATTTGGTTATAGTAAATAAGCCGTCCATATTCTAATCAGAACTTTTCAAAATTTTAGTCATTTGAATGCTGGTATTGTTTTTAAAGACCTAGAACATAGCAGTAGTGAATGTGAGGAGAAGCCTGAAACTTTTCAGGAAAATCAGTACTGTTTTCCGGAGAAATAATTGTCAGGACGAAGAGAAGCAAGACAAAATGAGGGTTACTTAGACCCACCACTGGTGGAAGACCAATCAAAACTAATTGAAGATGATCCATCATTGGTAAATCTTCATCTTTCGTCTAGCAGCTGATCTCATCTGATAAGTTCTTAGCCCATTTTGGCCTGTATGGTCAGATCGTAGAAGGTATAATTTTCCTTCTTGCGTAGGTTCACCCATACAATTTGTATAAAATGTGGTGTTTTTCTATGTTTTTGTAAGAAGAACAAATTGTTTTAATAAATACCACATTAATAAATCATATAACTAATTAAAAAAGTATTGTTATCATTTAAATATTACTTGTTGTGTTTTTTCATGTATCTTGATTTATTACGCGCTGAGTGCGCCTTGTTGCAGAACTGCAACGCCTAGTTTTTTGCTTGAAAAACAATGAAAATATCATTAAATATTTTTTTCGTTATTTTTCCGCTAACACTTTCATTGTAATACGTAACATAAATTAAAATCAAATAAATTTAAAATGTGGCGCATTTAAGGGTTAATTCACTTCTGTATTTACCGAGTTATAAAACAATGAACGCATTAAGTAAATGACATTCATTAAAAAATCTTGATTTAGATTTTGTCACAATTATATTTGTGATACATAAAAACCTTTACATTCAATTATTAAAATATAAAAAAATCTTTTTGATCATCAAAATCTAGTTGATCATCAAATAATAAAATAATATTTTAGAAATACTACACATTTGACGCGTAAAAGATAATATTCGGAATTTTCACGGAAAATATCTTTTGAAGGAAAATTGTCATCTTTGTCTTACAGTCAATTAAAAACTACTAAATGATATTTTTATTCGATCATTATCTTTTTTATATAAATCAGGTATTTACTTGTATTCACCATTTCCAGAATTATATTCCATTACGAAAAAACAGACGTAAGGTGAGTTAAAGCGTAGAAAATAATAGTTGAAAAATTCAAACAGAGATAGCTAATTCAGTTTCTCTTCGTTTGTGTCCATTAGGCTCCGGGCGGCAAGATTTAGAGTGTAGCCCAGTCTAGCCAATTCTAGTCCAGTCTACGAACGGTTACTCTTTGATCTGGGTCATCCGCCGGCGAATGCGTCCCACTCGATTTATTTCCACTTTTACTGCAGTGGCAATGGGCCAATTCCACAATCTACCCCCGTGTTCTACAACGCGAAACACGTTTTTCAAAAAGCACTATGGCTTGCTTCCTAAAAAGTGTCCTCTTTGTCTGGAGAATGCGCTGAAAACTCAGCGTCTGGAAAATAGTTTATATTCCGTTCTTGAGAGTTCTTCTTTCCGCTGAAATTTGCAAGAAAAAGATACGGTTTTTGGGTAAAAAATATAAACGCTCAGTTAAGTAGGTTTTTAGATCTTCGCAATATAATCCGATTCATCGGTTCAGCGCCAATTATCGTGAATCTATTATGATTTAACAGCTCAATTAGGTTTTGGTCATTAACTGGTCTAGTTTTGCCAAGATTAATTTTATGTATTTTAGCTATACATGTTCATTTGAGATTAGACATGTAGCTGTTTAATATGTTAGACAAATTGAAAGCACGTGATTATTAAAGTCAAGAAAGATATGGTTTATGGGCGACACAACAAGGGATATGTTAATTAATTTTTTTGGCAGAAGTAGAAAAAATACTAAGACATTCCATAAACACTTAGGAAACAAAAAAAACTTTGAATAAAAACTCCAAGTCCAAATACAAACTTAGCTTGTTTCACTAACTTCACGGTCTTCTAAGTTAATATCATTTGGCCGTGTTCCATTCAGAAATCTGTTAGAATATATAACACAAATGTGTTATTTTTTAACAAGAAGGGTATTCACATTTACAGTTCTTGGCACGTCTCGTGTGAGGGAAATAAGAAAATCTTCACGCACTGTGTGTGCCTTAGTGCGATTTATGCCCGCGACACAAAATAGGATTTAGATAAAATAAGATAAAACTTGCCGTCCTTAAGATTGCTTGTATAGTTAATGTGTATTCTACTCGGTATTGGTTACTACACGTGTTTGAATCCTGTCAGCCATGAAAAAAAAAATTATGTGTCGTTTTAGTAATAGATATTAATTATCATAGTTTTTATGTCTATGGGCGCTTTTCCACTAGACGGCACGTCAACGGCAACGGCGATGGCACGGCGACGATCACGTGACAATATCTATGGGAATCGATGACATGCCGTGACGGTGCCGTGCCGGCAAGTGGAAAAGCGTGTCATATAATTTCATTGATTTTCATACTACATTATCTCACCTACGATATCGTGCCGTCGCCGTTGCCGTTGACGTGCCGTCTAGTGGAAAAGCGCCCTATTGCATGGCCCAATAAACGAAAATCCAAAAACGTTCTTTAAAATGTAAACAAAACACACAATATTTTTACTACCTTGGTTCGTTTACTGCATTTGGAATGGTTAACTCTCGGTTTACCGGAGTCAAGTTACTGTAACAGATGATCGCAGCTCTCCACAAGATCAATGATCTTGGAATATACCGGAATTTTCTATTTCAACATTTTCAACCCAGCTGTGTATGAGTCTGGGGATTTTGAGGATACTTTACTGTTATTTATAGTATAAAATTAGACAGTTTTAAATTAATATAAACTCTAAAATGTTTGTATGAGTGAACAATTTTTCTTTTGATGTATAAATGAAATATGTAAAATATCTTTTAAAAATAACTCATAATCATAATTATTTATAGTAAGATTTGGAAAAAAATAATTAATGATTGATACCAAACAGTTATTTCTTTACCCATAAACAGAATGGCAAAGAATTGTCAATTTGATGTTATCCTATTTTGTATTAATCGAATTAATTGGAAGCGAACTGTCATTTATGTTTTTAAAGGGATCCTATCATACTGTTACAATAGGCTATTTTCCTACTAGTCAAATCAGCAAATTTTTATGAAATGTCAAAACGCTTTTTTGTATGAAAATTGTGAGTTATGACGTCACTTGCTTGTAAATATTGACTACTCAAATCAATAACTTCTATATTTTTAACTCGATTATTGAATCTAAAAGTGCATATTTTTTTAAATGGTGAATGAGATCCACAATATTTTAGCCATCAGTTTTAAGTATAAACGTTTTAAATTTTTTTAGCCACCCAGTCAACATGCCTATTTGTCATGTTTATTGTTAATAGGAAACTTTACAAAGTAGCCGCGGAGGCTGCGAGAGTTTCCCAGCGGAGGCAAGTTTTATCTTATTTTATCTAAATCCTATTTTGTGTCGCGGGCATAAATCGCACTAAGGCACACACAGTGCGTGAAGATTTTCTTATTTCCCTCACACGAGACGTGCCAAGAACTGTAAATGTGAATACCCTTCTTGTTAAAAAATAACACATTTGTGTTATATATTCTAACAGATTTCTGAATGGAACACGGCCAAATGATATTAACTTAGAAGACCGTGAAGTTAGTGAAACAAGCTAAGTTTGTATTTGGACTTGGAGTTTTTATTCAAAGTTTTTTTTGTTTCCTAAGTGTTTATGGAATGTCTTAGTATTTTTTCTACTTCTGCCAAAAAAATTAATTAACATATCCCTTGTTGTGTCGCCCATAAACCATATCTTTCTTGACTTTAATAATCACGTGCTTTCAATTTGTCTAACATATTAAACAGCTACATGTCTAATCTCAAATGAACATGTATAGCTAAAATACATAAAATTAATCTTGGCAAAACTAGACCAGTTAATGACCAAAACCTAATTGAGCTGTTAAATCATAATAGATTCACGATAATTGGCGCTGAACCGATGAATCGGATTATATTGCGAAGATCTAAAAACCTACTTAACTGAGCGTTTATATTTTTTACCCAAAAACCGTATCTTTTTCTTGCAAATTTCAGCGGAAAGAAGAACTCTCAAGAACGGAATATAAACTATTTTCCAGACGCTGAGTTTTCAGCGCATTCTCCAGACAAAGAGGACACTTTTTAGGAAGCAAGCCATAGTGCTTTTTGAAAAACGTGTTTCGCGTTGTAGAACACGGGGGTAGATTGTGGAATTGGCCCATTGCCACTGCAGTAAAAGTGGAAATAAATCGAGTGGGACGCATTCGCCGGCGGATGACCCAGATCAAAGAGTAACCGTTCGTAGACTGGACTAGAATTGGCTAGACTGGGCTACACTCTAAATCTTGCCGCCCGGAGCCTAATGGACACAAACGAAGAGAAACTGAATTAGCTATCTCTGTTTGAATTTTTCAACTATTATTTTCTACGCTTTAACTCACCTTACGTCTGTTTTTTCGTAATGGAATATAATTCTGGAAATGGTGAATACAAGTAAATACCTGATTTATATAAAAAAGATAATGATCGAATAAAAATATCATTTAGTAGTTTTTAATTGACTGTAAGACAAAGATGACAATTTTCCTTCAAAAGATATTTTCCGTGAAAATTCCGAATATTATCTTTTACGCGTCAAATGTGTAGTATTTCTAAAATATTATTTTATTATTTGATGATCAACTAGATTTTGATGATCAAAAAGATTTTTTTATATTTTAATAATTGAATGTAAAGGTTTTTATGTATCACAAATATAATTGTGACAAAATCTAAATCAAGATTTTTTAATGAATGTCATTTACTTAATGCGTTCATTGTTTTATAACTCGGTAAATACAGAAGTGAATTAACCCTTAAATGCGCCACATTTTAAATTTATTTGATTTTAATTTATGTTACGTATTACAATGAAAGTGTTAGCGGAAAAATAACGAAAAAAATATTTAATGATATTTTCATTGTTTTTCAAGCAAAAAACTAGGCGTTGCAGTTCTGCAACAAGGCGCACTCAGCGCGTAATAAATCAAGCTTATCTGAGATAAAGGTTACGTCATTTTAAGTAGATTTCTATACAGGCTGATTATGTTCAATTTCAGATTGTACCATACCAAAGTAAAACACTGACGCACTAATAAATACAACTTTTCAGAGACCTTTAATATACGTAAATAATCATAATGTAATACATATTATTTTGTTAAATGAAAATAAACATCAAATTACCCCTCTATATTTCTGTAAATAATTTACAGGACACAAATGGCTGCTAGACGAAAGATGAAGATTTACCAATGATGGATCATCTTCAATTAGTTTTGATTGGTCTTCCACCAGTGGTGGGTCTAAGTAACCCTCATTTTGTCTTGCTTCTCTTCGTCCTGACAATTATTTCTCCGGAAAACAGTACTGATTTTCCTGAAAAGTTTCAGGCTTCTCCTCACATTCACTACTGCTATGTTCTAGGTCTTTAAAAACAATACCAGCATTCAAATGACTAAAATTTTGAAAAGTTCTGATTAGAATATGGACGGCTTATTTACTATAACCAAATACTTTATTCATGTCCAGAATGCGCAATGTTGCAGCTCTGCAACAGCTATTTAAAAGGCAATTTCACATGTATGTGTACTTAAATTTTATGAAATTGTGCAATTATTTTAAATTTGAATATATTATTGATACGTGTGATTTTTAGCAAAGCCTTACCTTGAGAATTTAATAATAAAACTCGAGATCAAAATCGCACACAAATCGACACCCAGAATCGTTTTGATTTCTACCCTCCAATTGGGACATAAACATGATTATTTTATTAATTAGTGTTTTAAATATCTTTCTTTATGTGTTTACTACAACTTTTAAATAGATTTTACAAAAAATATTCAATATTGGAAGTTTTATAGCGTAAATATTTAGGTGTTGTAGAACTACAACACAGCGCATTTAAGGGTTAAATCAGCCTGACAGTAAAATTATTGAATGAGGGAACAATAATATACACCAGTCCCCCTTCAGAAGGAGTTATGTTCAATATCACAATCGCATGTTCTAGACTGACATCAATTCCTAATTGAGAGAGAACCGACATTGGTGTAGATTCGGTTGTAGACACGACTTCACTTATTTTACCTTGGTCCTATCTTTTTATCAAATAAAAAAAAAAAACAGAACTTAACAGATGATTTTAATCCTGCCAAAAAGACGTTACACTACACGCCCAAAGTAAGACGGCATGCTAGATGGTATCGTCTTATTTAACACACTATACGTCACTTTGGCAGGCTAAAATCAGCTGTTGTTTTTCTGTCTCTTTTATATTCAAGTATCAAAATAAAGACAGGACTTGAGTAAACTATGTTGTCTCTATGGCCAAATTGGCACCATTACCGATAACTACATACACAATACCACGAAGCCTGAATAATTCTACCCAATGGGACTACTATATCATATATCACGTATAACAATACAGATTACAGACTTTATTGTTTCCCTAGGCTTGTATGCTAGGTCTTTACGATTGGAAGCAATTCTGCTAATCCATTAGTCTGTCTGATGTTCAACTTTTATGCGCCTCCTACCACCGAATGTCTCGGGTTACATCGCTCAAATTATTTTCAGTGGGACTTTTACGATAGTCATATCTTTTTACACGCACATCATGTGAAGATGCGCACATAATGTTTAGGTGTACAGGGTGTACGGGTGAAGTGTCCATAAATAGAATTCGTGCGTCGAATTGCATCGTTTTGGTTGGGCTAGAGACCATTCGATTCTCATCGGATACGGATGTTCATTTTCAGGTAATGTAGCTTGCTTTAAATACGTAAAGGGGAAATATCAATTTAATGTAAACGTAATTATTTCATGCGTAAATTTGGGCGTATTTAGACAATCTGAAGACTAACAGTTTTTAGGAAACATTCTTTGTCATTATGGCACTGATTCAGTATGACAAAAATTATATCCTTTTTATGAAAGTATAGATCGTCCACCACCGGTTTTGTTGAACTATTGCATTTATAATATTTTTTTTTTATATATAAATGTAGTCGATGTATGTTGATACTGTATTGCCAATCTTTATTGTTCTTCGCGGCCGTATTGATAGTTTCATTGACGAGAACTCGTAGTAATTCCACAAATTATGGTGTAATCTCGGTAGCTACTGTCTCGGCCGCGCCACCAAGTCTGGCCTTCGGGCTTTGACTTCTGCTTCTAGTAATAAAACCGACTGGAAATAGACCTAATTATTATTTAATAACAGGAAGGCAAATCACGAAAGAACAGGTTAGAAATACAGTTCAAATAGAATGGTAGAGATGGCGCTACTGTACGCATTTGAAAGACTTTTGTAGGTTATTTGAAAGTAATATCTCGAGCACTTTCTGTTTACGTTTTAAGGAAAAAATGCGGGATTTATTTATGTAGTTAATCGTTTAAATGGAGATTGCAATGGGAGATATTCGTAACTCAGTCCACATAAATTTATGGTAGCCGTTGCGTAGTTCCATAAAAATACTGGTGAAGTTTATTCCCGAAAACTCCAAGATTTATTGGCCTTTATAGGATAAGATAAATAACATTATAGATCATTTTGTTATTTAAACATGTAAAAATATGAAATAAAAAATACTTATAAATCATTTTAAATCAAGTGAAAATATTTCTAAGTGCGAGTTCTAACATTTCTTAGTTACTTTTTCGGGAAAAAAATCTGCTCTGCCCTAGAAAAGTAGGGAGATATGGGAGGTTTGCCGTATCGAAAAAAGTTACCAAGAAAAGTTGTTCAGTTTAATCTGTTTAGTGAGCAGAACTCGTCCTTTTAATTTAAAAGTGCACTGAAGATTTTTGTATAGGACGAGAACAGCCCTCTAGGGTTGCCGGCTGGGGCCGCATCCGGCACATCCTAGGCTCCACAATAAAGTCTAGTCTAGATCTGAGTCTGGCGGCGCTTGGCTGACGTCACCATCCATATTTTACACACTTAAAGCTGTTTGTCGTGTCATACCATTATACGGCATGTAAGACTGCGACTTATTGCCCGCGCGCAGAAATAACTCAGCTTGAATTGTTTTTGGAGTAACATTCGCTTTATTGCACTACATCGGAACGCTTTTGCATTGCAATACTTTAATAAAATTACGTTACTATCAAGAATTATGTGCCTTTTCGATAAATTTCGGGAATGGCTTTATGCTCTTTGTCTTAATGGCAGCCATTTGTGTCCTGTAAATTATTTACAGAAATATAGAGGGGTAATTTGATGTTTATTTTCATTTAACAAAATAATATGTATTACATTATGATTATTTACGTATATTAAAGGTCTCTGAAAAGTTGTATTTATTAGTGCGTCAGTGTTTTACTTTGGTATGGTACAATCTGAAATTGAACATAATCAGCCTGTATAGAAATCTACTTAAAATGACGTAACCTTTATCTCAGATAAGCTTGAGTCCATTTCTGGTTTACCTACCACTATTGCTAGATAACCTTCCTTGGCAGTCGGGTAAAAAAGTCATCAGGCTATTTGGCTTAATTTACTTACTAAACTGGTATAAGTAAATAAGATTAGGTCAGAAAATACAGAAAACCTGGTTAGGTTAGGTTAGGTTAGGTTTAGGTTAATTTTAGGTTTTTAAATGCAGAATGGTACAATCAGGCACTGCACCTTCGTGTAACCTGACGTTAATTTCAGTCATTAACGCCTACAAAAAGTGCAAGATAACATTACAAAGACGTCTTAATGCGCTCGGAATGAGAAATGCAGTTTTAATCGCTGACGCCTTTAGACGTCACGTCCAATGGTAATTGAAAACGTGAGATGCAATCGTCAGCTATTTATCTGAGTGGTGCAGTAGAAAAAGTGCGTATCTTAAAATGTTGTTATTATTTATCACTAGGTTTCTGCCCTGTGGTTTTATCATGAACTTTGTAGGTAGGCTTGCCTCTATTCATCACTTTCAACTCCCTTTTAAAGTTCTGGATTTAAAGTAGGTATCACATAATGCTGTCCCGTTTTGTCTTGAAATACGAATTAACTAATATCACACATTTATGATCGTTTCCGATGTATTAAACTTTTTTTGTGTTAATAATTTATTTATACGTTTTAGCTGTGGAAAAACGAAAACGGTTGAGTCCAATAGTCCTGAAACAGATTTAATAGATTGTTATTTTTATAAATGCTCTTAATACTAAAGTTTTCTTCCTTCATTACTTCCTACCTCAGTTTACACAGTAAACTTTATTTATACACTTTTAGTATGAAGCCACAGTAGAAGGTCTTGAGCTAATTCCTTCTCACTTTGCATTTTATGAAAGTCTATGGTTCCAGCAGTTCCAGTAGTAAATAATCTGCTTATTAATTCTATGGCAATGAAAGCGTACTTCATAAAATATGGTTTATGAGTCATAAGAAGCCTATTTGTCTAGATAGTATAATTTTAATAGCTGTTTTAAAGTGCTATAAGCCCCTCGTTATATTAAAAATTGAGCCTACGCTTAAATTTAAAATGCTGTTTTTTTTTGTACAGTAGTTTGAATTATGAGTAATAATAAATTTTTGGTAGATATAGTGTAGAAAAAGCTCGTAGGTGTCTTTTTAGGCTGGGAAAATCAATTTGTCAGTGGTTAGTTTTAAAAAACATAAACAATACTTATGCCATCTAGATCTATTGGGTTTGAGTTACTGTAAAGTACTTCAACTCGGCTACGCAATGCACGTCTTCCATTGAAATACAATGTCTTGAGCTACATAAGTTGTACGTCTCGTAGCCGTAGCAGACTCGTAGCCGTAGCATAACTCGTAGCAATAGCGTAGCACGATTCATTGCTCGGAGGTCCTTGTGGAATGCTGCAATGGGAACTGAATTGAGACAAAGCAAATGATTGGATATTGGTTTATTTACATTTTCTATTTTTATAGTAAGAGATGCAAAAGAGATCTTGGTAATCTTTTTTTTCTATTAACAATTTGCAGTGCTCATTTTCTGCAAAAAATACCGTATTTATTAAAAAAAAAAGTTTTAGAAGGTAAGTTTTTTAATAACTATACATGAAACAACAACCTAAACAAGATAGTCTAAATAATATTTCAAACACTAAATGCTTAATTACTAGATATTCATTACAGTAAAGCTAATTGCCAACATCCATTGTCAATACACATTCTTAAAATTCAATACAAGTGTCAAGCACGTTAACAAAAAGATCCGACAAAGGCCGTTTATCCGAATGAATGGTCGCCTGCGGGGAGCACGAATCAAACATCAAATAATAACGTAATGTTCGGGCGATTCCGAAATGTTTGGTGAAATTTTACACAGTGATAAATAAGAAAAGAGTTTAGTCACTTTGCTGTTGCCATTGAGCGGCAGGGCTGGTACTACATGAACATGGATTGATTGCTGACTAATATAAATCGAAACCGCGTTAAAAAATATTGAAATACCCAAAAAAAGGTGGGAAGTTTATAGGATATATTATAAGGTAAATCAAGTGCAAATATTTTAAGGGTATGTACATAGCCACGGATACATAAAATGCACGGTAGTTTTTATTTTGAATTTTCTAACAAAAAAATCATTTTTGTGAACACGCTTCACGTAACTAGAATGCAGAATGACCTTATATATCTTTGACTTGACATATGTAATATAAACAAATTGTCAAATAAGTATAATCAAATTCGATAATGGATGTAAGAATTGTTAATCATGTAATTAAATTGATATACAAATGTAATTGGTATTTTTGTTTAGTATCCATTTTGAAATTAATTTATTTAAAAAACATAAACAGATTAAGTATTCTTGTTTGTTTTCCATATAAGTAAAACATCATTTCGTATAATTTCCCATGAATATTTTGTTTTAATTAAATTAATAAACAGAGAGTAATTTTAAATTTGTTATATTGTAGGTACTTTTAAGTCAAAATAAATTTCTCATAAACCAATAAATAATAAATTACAGTTTAAAATATGATTGTAGCTTTGCCACCCCTGTTAAAATTTTATCCAAATATTCGCAATGTTTTCCCTAAACATTTTTCACACCTCTTTGGTCATGTCACCTAATGTTTTTTAATACGGTTTATAATATTATTTATATCTAATAACATGAACCTTGTTTTACTCGATAACATGAGTTTTGGCGCAGAAACAGATTTCATATAACATATCCGAATTTTAAGTGCGATACTTGAGCATGCTTTTATGTCTTGCCCCTAATTTGGTACAAAACAGCTACTCAGGCAAATTACTTAAGCAATTTTTGCCCGAGATGGAGTCGAGAGTACTCGAGTTTTACCCGGAAACAAATATACTCTGCATATACAAGTTAAGGCTAAGTAACATTTACGAGAGGCAAGGAGTCGTTGAGCAGCAAGTTTACTACAGCTTGGTTTTATGTTATGAACGTACAAACGTGTTGGGGCGTCTTATTTACGAATAATAAAAACAAGGAAAAGCAATGAATCTCTGGCCACTTCATCTCGTCGCTTTAATATTTTACGTGACCCCTAAAATTTGGGTAGCTGCTCGTCTGACGGCGCGGCGCACTTTTCATTAAGTTCTGATTACCCGAGAAGAGTTCTCCGAGACATCATGCCGGGAAGATTCACGAGGCTTTTGGCAAAGTGCAAAAGTTTTATGTTATTATGATTACTTGCATGAGACGAGCTCGGAGGACGTGACGGCTTGATTCTCCTCTTTGTTGATTCTACGGCGACTCAGATGCGACAACTAATTAATCTAAACAAAATTAGAATTTCTATATGTTTTCAATGATGTGCAATCCTAACTCCATATACGCAGTTCAACACGTTCTCTATTAAGCGGAGTAGATAATAAACTCATTTTTTCCGTTCACGTTTTTATTCGCATCGTGTTCCATATTTCAACTCTTTTATTGCGATATTTGAATACATTAGGAAGTCTATGCCCTCCACATTATGTCTACCTAATAATATTCAGACCATTTCACTTTCAGGGCAGGCAAAAGTTTACCTTAAAAGGGCTGATGTAATAAAAAAGTATTTCTATTAGGCACCTTTGTATCAATCCCAAGTTAGAACTAAAAGGATAAAGCAAAAATTGAATGTCACTTCTGTGTTTTTATGCTTTGAGTAGACACATATCGTTCTTAATAGAGCGAGGCGGTTTCTTTATTATGGTTCTACGTGTTAATTTGGTGGTAGTTTTTACGAGCTCCTCTTACTTATTAAGGATTAAGTTATAGTGGATGAAACATGATATTATAATGAATATGTTGGTGATGAAATGTTACTTCAAGTTTGAACGCTGTTTTGAAATTTTTCTTTAAATAAGCGTAGACAAAGTGAGTGCTAAATTGCACTGTTCTTTCTACTCGAGACATGAAAAGCATATTACTTCCAAAGTTGTAGTAAAATAAAATGTATCATAAGTACACTTTTATTTTCCAATGTATTCATTCGAATATCTTTTAGCATTTATGGAATGATGTTCTTACAACAGTCTTTCGAGCATTTGCCGCACGTTCGGTGTATCCACGTGAAAAATATTGGTGGACGAGACAATTCCGACGCAATATTAATATTTACCTTTGCGGCGACCAAACAAAGACTGCATTCATATTCACCCCACGAAAACAACTAGATAAAAATGCAAACACGAGCAATTGTGTCTCAAGCGAAGAGGACGGCAGGCTTCCGCGCAGGAAGGAACTTCCAATGTTTTCCCGGTCATATGAATTTAGATCGGCGGCTGTATTAGAGGGAAGTTAGGCTAGAGGGAGACAGGTAAATCGAACTATTGTAATAAAGGGTGAAGGTAAACTTGCGCTGCGTGCAGCCGAGCAGAATCGACGCCCGACACAGTGTACCTACATGTTTACACCAGCAACATTTTATTATGAAAGCGAAAAAATTAACCTCGACCTTCCCCTCCGTAGTTATAAATTTTGTTGCTTTACACAATTTTAGATAATTAATAAAATTCAAGTAATAAGAATCATCTCCTCTGCCATACAACTGCGTTAATCTCATAATAATTCAATACTACAAAAGGTGCTATAAGTACCTAATAACAATTTTTAGTCATTATCAATAGCACCATTTAGCACAGTTACTATATATAAAAAAAAACATTAATCAATATTCAGCTCTGTCCTTTTACTTTTATCCAAGACTAAAGTCAGATTCAAACTCACTGCGTAAAAAACAAAGTTTTACATATGAAAATAACAGTTAGTTTAACTGCTGTTAAAATATTATATTTATTTGAAGGAAAACGAAAGCTGCGCTTGTGCAGTGGGTAATAAAACATTGATGGATTTATCTATAAGAACTTGTTTTCTGCTCGATAACTTTGAAAACTCTTAAAAATACATAAATCTGCTTTTATTGTCGTAGTAGTAATAAAATAACACTCTTCATAAATTCAACTTCTTGGTTGGAAATGGAACGATAGCTCTCGTGAACTTTCATTGCGATAATAACACTTCTATTTGTTTTTATTTATATTTGTTGCAGCAACAATAAATATATTTAGCAGTGATAGATTTTATATTTTATTTAGAAATTAGACTAAATACAGTCATGTGAACTTTAAAATTTAACTGATTCTTACTAATTTCTTTGTTACTTTCTCAACTTTTTTTTTTCAGGAATGGTTGTCACTAGACATCACAAAAGATAAAAGAACTAGTCAGTCATAGATTTGACAAATTAAAATTTATATTGATATTTATTATAAAATGATTTTGACACTTCAATTTGACACATTTTACGATGATGTAGCAAACATAGAAAAAACTACGCGAAATGCTTTCCATGATATTCTTTGTGGTTTTTAGGCTCGTATTTATAAAGCGATCTCTAGATTGAGAGCAATATTAAGTATGGATTTGACAGATCGTTTTGTACTGAAATGACATTTCTGATACAAACTCAAATTCGCTGTCACTCTTGAAAGCTAATTATAAATACGGGCCTTAGTTTCTGCCTAGAAAATTCGTTTCCCTAGTTTTTCTACTGCAATAGCTACACTGTATGCGGACAGGATGTAAGCACACTGCGCAACTTTTGTACCGGTAACTATCCCAACTATATATTAGTAATATACTAATCTAATATTTTATCTGTGTATCAAATAAATAAAAAATAAGTGTCCCTACTGTATTACCTATACTGTGTCCGGACAGTTGGGAGCACACGGCGCCGCGACCGCAACTTGTGTACCGGCACTTATGTGAATTTAGGAGACTCGCTTAAATAACAAATAGGACCAGCGTATTCCGATATCCTTTCAAGGCGCTTCTTACAAGGGCTAAGCTCTTTTGAATTATTTTTCAGGTTTTATCATTTTTTTCTGGGTGTAATATTATCTAATTTTGTGTTTGGTAGTTTATAAGAATAGTTTTCTATACGAGATATTTTAGTATATATTTTCTTGTCCATATTAGACTGGCAGTGATAATAAAAAACTTAATACCAAAATTTACAAAAACCAATTCACAAATTTTATATGGTAAGTTATACCTATATAAAAAATATTGTCAAATTATAAATATGTTGGCAATATAATAAAACGTGTCACAATCATTATTTTGTCTATAAGTTTGATTTTGATCCAAGGCTAAAAAAAGAATGCCTAGTAAATACAATGACATCTTACGATTTCAGACCCACATTTTACAAGTCTCATCATATAGCACAACACAGAGATAACTGGTCCATTCTGGTCCAACTAGCTTCGTTACTTCGGATATCTTCTGAGTCAAAGCGCCTGTTCTCTTTGGAGTTTAATAAGAGGATATACTGAATATAACAGGTGCTCTACCTTTGTCTGTGGCGTTCCGTAGTAGTACAGTTTGTAGATATAGATATATTATATGGACAGGTACATCAAATTGCGCCTCTAAGCCTGACGAAGTAGTCAGGGTATCATTGGTATATCTGAAAAAAAGTTATATTTATTTGACCAGTGCCAAGAAATATTTATTTGACCATTACTTATCACCAAAAATCTTATAAGACAATATGGCATGTATGATTTTGTTGTATTTCTACAATGGCATATTTATCCACCTCCGGACATTATTTCTATTCAAAACCAGAACTAAACTCAATTTTCAAAACGCAACAAAATCTTCAACAGAACGTCTTTTAAACCGAATCAGACCCAAATTTTGGGGGAGAACAAGCCCTCTAAAATGAAATTTTCTTAACATAAACTGGCTGAGACGATATAACGACGCCCAAGCTAACTAAACTGCTTGGGATCTGCGAGCCCTCATGTTTCTAAATAAATTATGAATATTTACCTCCACCTTACGCTTTACTGAGACATAATTATTTTAATCTGACTCTGAGACGGCAATTTCGTGAAATTGATGTCAAAACAGTGGCTCTTTTTAGTAAGGGCACCTCCATACTTCTCTCGAGTAATTTGCTTTTAAAATAATGAAAAGAAGAAAAACAACTGTGTTCATGCCTACGATGTTAAAAGCTTTAGTGTTTGTTAGCACTTATGATATTTTTGTTTAAGATGAAACTATTGTACTAACTCTTGAAAGTTGAAAACTCAAATTTTGTGAGTATTAATTTAGCTTTTCTTGAAGTTCAATTTTCACTTCTTTGAGAAAAATAAATAAATAATACAGTGATTAGATAAAATTATTAGGTTTTTTTTCCCTAAAATTGAATACAACGAACTGAGTTTTTGTAACAAATACTTACGAACCTACGACTTTTTAATGTGGTTGATTATGCCGGAAATAAAAAAAAATATTTTTTTAAACTATGATATATAAATTGAAGATAAATTACGCTTATTATGATACCAATTTTTAGAGGCGGCAGTGGACGAGGACTGGTATTTTTTACGGCGATGTCTGCGAGTGCGCGGCGCTGCGGTAATTTACCGCTCGCAGGTGCGCGCCTCTTGCCTGCGCTTGCGGCTTATAAGCACATCGGGATTTTAATTAACAACGCCTGTCATAATGCACATGAGCCAGGAAAAATACTCGCTTTATCCCACCACCGACTGCGCGGCCAACGATACCCCGCGCTCATTACAAACATCCACCTCTCTCGAACCCACGCTGTAAAATATTCCGAACCTAACAAGTCTTGATACTCGCCACGATACCGACTTCATAAATAATACATTTACACCGTTGTGACCTCACGATTTGACTTATCGAGAGCTTACATCGATACGCTTGATATCGACAACTTAATTAAATATAACAAGCAAACAATCCCCACCTCAAAGACTCGATCCTAAGCAACAATTCGCATAATTCCGCAGAAACCGTTCATAATTAAGCGTGCTTACTTTCCGGCCGAGCGGCGAAAGATTGAGTTCCATCAAATATGTAACAGGGTCTACCATCAAATCCTTTTTACGTCCGCCGCGGACAGTTTTACGCAGGTCCGGTCTTGCGGCGGCTTAACGGCCTTATAAATTAGTGAAACTCTATTAGCGAGATGTTCGGCCAAACGAATTTGCGTTATCGCCTCTCGGCGGCGTGACGCGCGGCGCATACTAATGCCGTCACCGAGCGGGATCGCCCAACTTGCTGCTCGTGTAATTACTTCTTTAAACGAAGCCCCCGCCCCTGCACCCCTCGCTTACCCTCCCTCGGAATACGATCGCTTTTGTCTGAAGGAAATACCGTTTCGATAATCGAGTTACTCGCCTCTGCTGCGTCGTATTTTTGCACAATTAAGTTTCCTTCTAATTCTTTGCTTAGGAAAAGAAACGAGCGAGTTTCTCTAGTTGCGGTCAGTTTACTAGCTTTGCGGGTTGCGTTTTCCAGTACGATGTGGTTACTGCGGTTTTTTGTTAATAAAGGAATACATGTACAAAATATTTTTAAGTGCGGTTGAAGCGGTCAGGACGCAGTCACGGCACGCGCTGGTCTAATGGGCGGTTTCCTTTATAGGGATACTCGTTAAACGGAATAAATAAACATAAGAACGGTAGGAACGGTTTTTTATATTTTATGTTGGGGAGGAGTCCAAATTACCCACGTTACATTTCATGTTTTTCTGGGGCCGTAAAAGTGAACCATGTTCTGTTCAGGGCTAACATGTTGTTCCATCGTTTCGGAAGTACGTAGCTAGTGCGATGTCAGCGCTCCTCAAGTACCCTGGTACAAAGAAATAGGAAACCAGCTAGAAGAGATACAATGTATGTTCTACAAGGTTTTTCTTTGTCAAAGGGAAATCCTTCCAACTTCACAGAAAAACAACCTAAACTATTTCCACCGAAGCCAGATTTTGTTTTACATGTTTGCTACGACATTGTAGCGACTTCTACGCGCAGCCGTAGCCCGTACATTATTATTTTTATAAAACGGGTAAAACAAAGAAATTACACATACCTACTTACCTAGATGTCATAAATAACTACTATCCAAGAACTATGATACTGTTCTATAAGCATATTTTTAAATATGCTTCGACCATTATTGTTTTCTTTTTAATTCTTTGCTTTCTACTGTCTACGGTGTCTAGAAGAACAGTTGGTTGATGCTTATTCAGCATATTTGTTATGCCTTGGCCGGCAGTCGTCGTAAAGCCAGGCTCGTAAAGCATGGCTTATGCTGCCGTCGAGGTTGTGGCCTGCTGCCATGTACCCTTGACCTTTTAGTACTCCTAGCTTTAACCACAGTGCAAACTGCAACCATACTCTGACCATAGTACATTGAAAACAATGTGGAATGTCTTTGTGCAAGCGAGAAAATATCACATTCCCATGGGAAAGCTCATTTTGAAATCGATGGAAAGAAAGCTATTTATTCACTTTGCAGAATCTCCGTTGTCTATTACGCTTTTCATTGAGTCAGTTTTTTTTTTATCAAACCTACATCAAAGGAAAGTAGCTATCCAAATTTTATTCCTAATTCTTATGAGTATTCACAGCGCCGGTCCCACATCACGGCCATTATCATAATTCTATTTATTTTGTTACTGTCAGTCACACTGCCCGCTGCCAGCTAATAAAGTCAATAATTGAATAAAATAGGCGTACATTTGTACATTAGCTGTACATTTGAGTAACAGCATTAAACAATTTCCTGTGCATTTGAGATCGAGACCCATGGACCCCCCGCGGAGCCTTCTGATGACCTCCCGCCGCCACCGCCTCTGATGAGTACACTTTCTTTTTATTGATACAATTATTATAGGTATTAGTACAAGTAACAGACATTTTTCGGAATATTAGAAGCTGTAGGCAGTTGAAGAATTGCTAATGCGAAATACTACTGATGTCTGGAAGCCAGACGCTTGATTCTTTGACGCGATATTGAAAAATATGTGACATCTTTTAGCAGGCTGCGCTGTATGAATATTTTTTGCGATGTTAAGTGTATTTTGGAGATGGTGTCGAAACGCAAGTTTCGCAAATAACTCAGAGCTACCCTCTAAGTACTCCTCGGCAGTAACCTTGTTGAATACATATCTGTCACTGTAAGGAAAAATATTTTGTTTTCAAGGAAAGTGCGAGCACATCATCATTACGCTGCGTAATTTTTTCGTATGTGCCATTCCCGTGCCTGTACTTTTATGCCTTCCCTCCATAAAGACAAAAGGGACTTTGAAGTAAAATCACGTACATTTTTTGCAACTTACTTAGGAGAGATTCAGCCCCTTGCCTTCATGTTAATATTTTCTGGGAAAACATTGCGGGGACAACGCATGGAAATTACATTTAGATATTTGCTCGCGACGCGTGCGGCTGTGTGCGGGCAGGGATATTATATTTTACGTGCAGGGAATGTAATAAAATGCTTAGGACATTCTTCGGGGGAGCTCGAGGCCTAACGAAAATATAGGTAATGCCGATTGATATGTAAATGAGGGGCTCCATTTCAAACTTTTCCGTGCCCAAATTTTATTTACTCATTCCTTTTAATAAAGGAGTTTTTACAACTCCCGTGTTCATTGATGGGAAGTTTAGTAAAGTCAATATTTATTGTGAGCGACGCGCGTCGCTCCCGGGGGGTTATCGCGTTTCATAAAAATATTTAAACCGCCGACTGATTTCAAATGACTTTACTTAATGGAATTGAATCACGTTTTGTGCAATAACATTGAGAGTTGTGCTTATTGTATACAATTGATTTATTTGATGGTCTGTCGGGAGCTGTTAATGGGGTTTATATGGAGTGATTTAATTTTGTATGTGTTAGTAAGAGCGTCGTTAGATGGGATATAGCGGGGGTGATAAGTAATATTGCAGTGTAAGGCAGAGGCAGGCCACACATTGGCCCGCCGCCCGCCGGTCTATCAAACTGCAATATAGTTTTATGATCGCGTCTCATTTTGGTAATCTAACACCCTAGTGATTATCTCTATGCATAGTTACTTAACGACACGCCTTAGTGGAGTAAAGCTAACATTATGTTAAGATTCTACCATCATAATAACATTATTCTATAGGTATATGAAAAATGAAAGGAAGGGAGAGAGGCTTATGCGCTGCAGTGGGACACCACAGACTCTTAAATATTAATAATGATCTGAGAAAAAATATATTTTTCATAGAAAATGACACTTTATAATTAAAATTGTACCTATACAGTTTCTGGGGTCTATGAATAAAGTATAGACCTGAGAGTACAATAATGAAACAATTTTCTCTCTTCTCCAGTTTTATAGATTTTCAAAGCGATATAAAGTTAACGATAGGAATTCGTTCAGTAAGAAAGAAATTTCTCGTAAGTACCAGGTCCTCAGCGGTTATTGCGTTGTGGTGAGAACCGAACGAGCCAATAATAGTCCAAATAGTCGGTTTATTACTGCTCTTGTGCTGTAGCCACTGGCTTCTAGTTTTCCATATTTGCCGGAAAAAAAGGATTGGTAGGATATATCGTAGTTTTACTTCGAGGAAAAAAGGCTGATAAATAAAAGATAGATTTTCGTAGAAAAGTATTTTATACAAGTTAATTAAAAATACCTTACGTAGTCTTGGTCTTCATCTATTTGAGCTATAAGTATTTTAAGAATGGCCGATAAAAAGTTCCGTATATTTTATTATTTCTTAAAAAGTAAATGTTTACTTAAAAATAAATACAAGTTGTTCATTGAAACTTTGGTTGCCTTCTATAAATAGTTGTCAGTTGCCTAATTTAAACTATACAAATTGTTTTACAGCTGAGATAATATCCCGCCCACCATTTATGAATCAGAATTTCCGCGAAATAAATTAAAGATAGGGTAGTTTTAAACCGGCGAAGTTTCCAACGTCAGATTATTCAGTAATGAGATGTTGGTTATGAATCATAGGCCTCAAGGGACGCGCCCCGAGCTTCAGCGCTCATGACCGTTAGTGGTTCCTCTACGGATATTGCACCAAGACTTGGTTTTAGATCTTGGGATAGCATTGGTGGCAATTCGTAGTTGTCATTTTCAATCACGAGAAAACAGAAAGAGACGGCAATAATTTTAGTCCAAATTTAATTCAGTCGTGCCCTCGATGAATCGATAGCATTGTTTTAGGTAGAAAGTGATGTTTTTTACCTGCGCTAACATATTTTTTTATACTACAATTTTCGTAATTTTGATGAACTCAAAGTGCATGCGTGTTGCATAAGAAGAGCGCTCCACAACATAGTCATTATGGGATAGAAAATAAATTATTTACTTAGGATTTTGTTTCTCATGACCAATAGATAGTTCAAAATGTTTTTAACAATATTTTAAGTTACTTCATAGTTATTGGATACAAATTATTAATGACGACTAAGATAATGCATGCCCGATTTCTTACAAAAAGTCATAATATATAACTGTATTTTCTCTTCTTCTTATTGAGTGGGTTTTTCGAGTCGACGGATGACCCGATGAACCCTAGTAGTAGAGTTTTTAAACCACCCATTAGTAACAGGTAATAGGCCTCTGACATGGTTTGTGTAACGACCACTATCAACCAGACAGAGATCAGGACCGACGGCTTAACGCCTGCGAAGCACGGAATCTTTTTTCTGCATTGTCCTCACCAAACTGGGAAAAAATTCACAAAGTGATAAACTGACAAACATAAACTTTGTGTTCTCCCCGTGGGAATTGAACCCACGACCTCCGAATCGGGAGCCCATGGCTCAGGCCACAAGACCACGGAGGCAGTTTAAACTGTATATTTAATAAATAATACTTTCTGTTAATAATTCCCATTAACAATGATGTAAACTCACGCAGCGTGTTTAACGATAGACATTACATACTCTGTAGGAAATTCTAGTAGACTATGGCGGTTTAAAAGGCAGTTCGATTTTATAGCGTGTCGGTCATATAAGCGTGCCTTAATACGACATAAAGCTGTTTACAGCTGCTTTTCTAGATAGTAAACCTCTCAGTTGCATCCTAATGAATTCAGTTTCAATATAGATAGGGTGCTATTCTTAGGACAATGATGTTGCAAAAGATTGGTAGACATAACTCTTTTGTAATGCCACAGAAAAATTCCTGGCGAAAAACATAGACTCCATACTTATACAGGGTGCAAGGGACAGCTTTTCTAACTGACAGGGGTTGCTCAGTTAACAAAACTGAACAATTTTCACTGGGAAATTCTTTCATGAAATGAAAGTAGTTAATCATAAACAAATAAAATTATAACGGAATAATAAACAGACATACACAAAATCCAACATAATCAAATGAATATTTAGCAAACATTGGTACGGTTGTTTATTATTCCGCGCAGGAGTCTCGGGTGACGTTTTTAGCGAATATTCTAGTGTTTTCAGGAAGTTGGGAGTTGGTAATTAGTTTCGCCGACAGGTGGCACTGTTTGCAGTATCATCACGTCCCATAACTTTTTCATTTGACGCGTACACCGACAACTTTTCCATTTCTTTTTATTAACATTAGAACGAAATGAGAGTAGGCTCCGAGAGGGTGGGCATCTGCTTTCGTATTCTGCACCTATTTGGAGGTAACAGAACTCTTAATGAATACCCGACTATTTGTCTCGGAGCGGGGTTCTTTACAGTAAATATTTATTTGAGCTACTTAAGTACTAACAAAAGAGAAACTGCCAAAAATGTTTGCGGTGGTGTAAATGTTTAACGCTTAGTGTAACGAATACCACCCCTAAGAAACTAGTTCTCACTAAGAGCAAACTTTATTTTTTAAATACAAGTTTCTCTTCAACACTTTAGTAGCAATGTTAAACCCGAATCAACTTTAAATTGGAATGAAACGCTAACCCATTTCTTGAAAGCGATAAATTCAGGAAGTACTATTTTGTACACTTGCCAGAGACCTACTTGGATGAACGGATTGCTTTTATTTAAATAAGATTCAGAAAACTGCCCTGCCATTCAGATGATAGCTTTTTTTCAACTTTTCTTTTTTATACCTGAATTGTATTCTTTTACACAACAAAATAATTGCCTTGGAGTAAAAACATGATCTTTGTTACTTACAATTTGTCCAGCTCCAGGCTATGAGGATGTTTCTATATATTCTGAACAAGAACACGTTACAACAGATTTTTTCTTGTTTGCATCCTCGTATAAAAAAACAAAAAATACTTTGAAGTGAAATCACGTACCTTCAGCGAAGTTACTAAGGATAGACCCCAGTCTTTGTATCTTTTGTACATTAATAATTTTCCCGGGTCGCACGCGGGACTCCGAATTACATACATATAAGTTAGCTGCGTTACTTTCTCATACGAACCTGTCAAGATTGTGAAGAGATTTTATTTTTTACGTGCAAAGAATATAATGAATACGGACATAACATGCTCCATTATAATATAATACGTTTGCGGAACGACGAGGTAAATTTCCCTTCTGAAGGCTAAATTGATATGCATAAGTCAACCGCTGAAGCCGAAATTCTTGTGAGGGAAAATCTGATTTCTTAAAGAAAATCTCAGACGGTTATTAGATGAATTCTACTTACAGAATGAGGTTTATTATGTTGTAAATTTCTCGTTCAATGTTTTCGGAATTAGGGCCGGAATTTAAAGCTACAGAAATCAGGCGTTTAGTATTCTACTTTTACTCTTGAAAAAAAAAGCCTAATTTTATTTTAACAAGCTGGACGAAAAGTGACCCGGTGCAATCTAGGACACGGCACCCATAATGACTGTAATAGAAGAATAAGTTGAAGGTTTGTGGTGGTTAGCCGTAGCCGTGGCGCAGTGCAGCTAGCCGCGTTGACATCGGCGCCACGGGGCCGGCCTAGCACGCGACTTATTAGCGTAGCAACACACCTACGTAAAGTTTGGCGCGGAACCTTCGGCGGCCAAACCTGCGGACGTATTATGATTATAGCACACCAATTCCGCCGACTGAACAGTCGCTTTTACGCGGATTTGTTCGGCGCGCTACACCACATACATACGAGTAGTTACATGACGATCAATAATGATATGGCGCTTTACAAAGTTTTATGGTGTTAGTGGTAATTATACAGGGTGTTAGAGGTAATTCTTACTCGTAGAAGGATGGGTTCGACCGAAGGTTCGGCGCTACGTGGCGTAGCACGGGCTACGCGGCGTAGCTCGGAATATTCCGCAGGTGTATGGTAGACAATGCAAAACCATTGAAGTCGTGCTGAACGGAACCTTCGGCGCTAAAAATTACGTAGATATGTTGCTGCCCTTATTCACTACCACCACCCTATATTATATACCACACAAGTATTTAGCGCATTCCGCTTGCATTGCTCAAGATTTGCATATGCGACGGCTAGAGAAGGCCGCCTGACCTCTCTTATTATTGACATTTTGAAAATTAGATGTGGCATCTAGTTCTTGTTCAAACTGTCATCATAAAATAAAATTATCTGTAAAAAATAATGCTGGTAGGTACTTAGTAAATTATGTGTGTTGTCCAGAAGAAAAAGTACCAAGCGACAAAATTTCTACGATTTGAATTTTAAATTATATTATTTTCATTCTGGTAATACTTGTCGTTACCATTATCATGTTATGCCATCAACAAATGCGATGACTGCAGCAAAACTATAACAGCAACATAATAAATGGAGAGAGATACAACATAATAATTATATTTGTTGTGGCATAGCATGACGCGGTGATACTATCAAACATGTGGAGAATTCGAACACATTGGTGCTGCACGGAAATTGAACCGGCGCTGTAATCACGAACGATCAACAGCTCAAATTGTGGACGTAACTGACCTACCTCTCCTATATAGCTATTATAATGGGCTTCTATGAAATCCATTATACCTACTAAAACTTATGCGATAGATAGTTATTACCTATAAGGAGAAGAGCTGGCCTAGGAGCTAATTGAAAAAATTATATGTGTGTGTACTTTGTAAAATTTCTTTGATCTTACTCATACTCGCATCCTAGGGATTAAATTATAGTGATAACAGTACTATGTCACAATAATAGTTTTGAGAAGTTCCTATAGGTACATTATTCAGGCGAAGCTATGGAAAAGTAAGCTGGAATAAGCGTTTAAGTACTAGCTAAAGCAATTAAGTACTTGTCGCTTTGCTATGTATATTGTAGATAGATATTATGATTTGTCAAAGGCTTCCGTATATTTCGTTTGTCTGCATTACACGATGACTCGTTTTTCATAAAACCTAGCGAATTAGTCATAAAGCAACAAAAGCTTTTGACTCATTCACATCCACACACGTTTCCAGGGCCGTAAAAGGCAAATTGTCAGCGAAAACTACAAATCCGATATATTCGCCTGTAAGGTTTTATTCGAGCTCCCGCGGCAAGAGCACAATAAGGTGAAAATACCTGTTCTATAAAGAGAAGGGGTGAAGGTGAAATCTATTGTTATTTGGTAAGCGCAGCAAAGGACCGAGATTTGAGATCCGCTTCCCCAAGGAGTGATACAAAAGACGATAGCTCACGTCGCCCGGATCCAATCTGAGCGGATTGACAGCAGGGACAGCCGAGCAAAACACTCGCCACCATGGGTGATAAACTAAACGTGATCCAACCAAATTTAATCAGCAAATTGTTTGAAATTTCAATTAAATGAAACCAGTTTTCTAATAATTAATTTCCTTGTAGTAGAATCTCCAGAAAGCTTAGAGTTTAATTCCATTAGCATAAAAATAATACGACCATTTAGAAGCTTCCATCAAAACTAAATTTAAACGTATTTCAAAGGAAACCATCTGGAAAGCGGGGAAAATCTGTGTCAGTGATAATGAAGTTTCGCTGCATCCATTAGTTTTACGATAGCAAGCCTTAAATAGACTATTACGAGATATCGCTTAAAAGTATCGAAAAAAGATTACATTTAAATAATATCACCCCAGCGATCACTTTTGCCTACGCGTGAACGGCAATTGGTCCATGAAATCTGGCCTCCTGGGCGCCTGGTAATCAACCGGTGGAGAGCTCCGACATAGATTCCTTTTTGCAGCGAATAAAAAGATTCTTATCATGAAGTAAATGGCTGTTATAAGGGCGAGAGAAATTGCAATTGTGATTTCAGTTCGAAATTAGCCGTGGCCTACATTTGTTCCCTCTGAAGTTATTCAGAGCTGAGTTAGCGAAGTGTCCGCTTGCCAAGTCAAGGATTAGGTTTATCAGGTCACTGTAAGTACCTATTTCCTAGAAGTTCAGAATGTCTGAAGAGTCGTCTCAATTTACTGTTATCTCGCATCGGTTTCTAGAATTCTTTCCTTTTAAAATGGAATTGGATAGATAATAAAATGAGCTAATAGAAATTCAAGCCTTGTGAAGCAAAATTTCATCAAAATTTTGGGTTCACATTTATTTGAATTATACAATATTACATGTCACATGACACCACCATTCTCTGTCTTTTGGGACCTCTAGAATGAGGGAACAAGTAGTTTTTCTAGTAAAAAGGATCTCACAAATCTTGCAGAGGATCCCATAGGTTGAAGTAGCCCAAGGGCGTAGCGCAAGGGACATTGGCCCGTCGTAAATATTTGATAAGCCCGAGAACAACGCGTGTATAGGCACCTAGGCAGATGTCTATGTACATATAGCTGTAGTTGTATTTGTGTGTAGTGATTGGGAATGGACTAGTCCACGCTAAATGGTAATAATCCTAACCTAGTTAGCGAGAGTGGACCATTGATTTAGACAGTTTCTCGGACGTGTTGCGGTTTGAATTAAATCAAGGAGTTGAGTCTGGCTGGCACGCAAATCTCAGCAAGTGGCCGGTTTCATAATTTCATAATCTTAATGGCCGCCCCACGGCGTAAAGTGGGCGAATTTAGTGGGGTTACTTCCCCTGGGGCCAACTAAACACTCAGCTGGCCATATCTTACATCAATAATGCCGGATAATAGACGGCCGAGTTGATACTGCCCAATATTGAGCAGAGTTCGCCGAAAGTGCAGTATCTGCAATCTGATATTCTTGCTAATGATTGTACTGGGTTTTCGAATTTTGCGTTTGAATAGTTTGCTTTGCTAGTGCCTATTCTAGTAAAGCTAATTGTGAAAAGCTTAATGTGTAAAAAGACATAATTCCCTTACGAATAATATTTGTACTCCAGCAAAACAAGTAACGTCATTGTTGAGTTATCTGCACTCAATCGGCGAACCTGCATACCTACTATGCTAACCGTGATTTGCTCTGAGACAGCATATCATTTATTTCATGATAAAAAATGAAATGCTGTCTCAGAGCAAATCACGGTAGCATAGTAGGTATGCAGGTTCGCCGATTGAGTGCAGATAACTCAACAATGACGTTACTTGTTTTGCTGGAGTACAAATATTATTCGTAAGGGAATTATGTCTTTTTACACATTAAGCTTTTCACAATTAGCTTTACTAGAATAGGCACTAGCAAACGCAAACTATTCAAACGCAAAATTCGAAACCCAGTACAATCATTAGCAAGAATATCAGATTGCAGATACTAGCACTTTCGGCGAACTCTGCTCAATATTGGGCAGTTTCAACTCGGCCGTCTATATCCGCATTATTGATGTAAGATATGGCCAGCTGAGTGTTTAGTTTGGCCCCAGGGGAAGTAACCCCACTAAATTCGCCCACTTTACGCCGTGGGGCGGCCATTAAGATTATGAAATTATGAAACCGGCCACTTGCTGAGATTGCGTGCCAGCCAGACTCAACTCTTGATTTAATTCAAACCGCAACACGTCCGAGAAACGTCTAAATCAATGGTCACTCTCGCTAACTAGGTTAGATTATTACCATTTAGCGTGGACTAGTCCATTCCCAATCACTACACACAAATACAACTACAGCTATATGTACATAGACATCTGCCTAGGTGCCTATACACGCGTTGTTCTCGGCTTATCAAATATTTACGACGGGCCAATGTCCCTTGCGCTACGCCCTTGGGCTACTTCAACCTATGGGATCCTCTGCAAGATTTGTGAGATCCTTTTTACTAGAAAAACTACTTGTTCCCTCATTCTAGAGGTCCCAAAAGACAGAGAATGGTGGTGTCATGTGACATTGTAATATTGTATAATTCAAATAAATGTGAACCCAAAATTTTGATGAAATTTTGCTTCACAAGGCTTTGAATTTCTATTAGCTCATTTTATTATCTATCCAATTCCATTTTAAAAGGAAAGAATTCTAGAAACCGATGCGAGATAACAGTAAATTGAGACGACTCTTCAGACATTCTGAACTTCTAGGAAATAGGTACTTACAGTGACCTGATAAACCTTAATCCTTGACTTGGCAAGCGGACACTTCGCTAACTCAGCTCTGAATAACTTCAGAGGGAACAAATGTAGGCCACGCTAATTTCGAACTGAAATCACAAATTGCAATTTTCTCTCGCCCTTATAACAGCCATTTACTTCATGATAAGAATCTTTTTATTCGCTGCAAAAAGGAATCTATGTCGGAGCTCTCCACCGGTTGATTACCAGGCGCCCAGGAGGGCCAGATTTCATGGACCAATTGCCGTTCACGCGTAGGCAAAAGTGATCGCTGGGGTGATATTATTTAAATGTAATCTTTTTTCGATACTTTTAGCGATATCTCGTAATAGTCTATTTAAGGCTTGCTATCGAAAACTAATGGATGCAGGCGAACTTCATTATCACTGACACAGATTTTCCCCGCTTTCCAGATGGTTTCCTTTGAAATACGTTTAAATTTAGTTTTGATGGAAGCTTCTAAATGGTCGTATTATTTTTATGCTAATGGAATTAAACTCTAAGCTTTTCTGAGATTCTACTACAAGGAAATTAATTATTAGAAAAACTGGTTTCATTTAATTGAAATTTCAAACATTTGCTGATTAAATTTGGTTTGGATCACGTTTAGTGTATCACCCATGTGGCGAGTGTTTTTGCTCGGCTGTCCCTGCTGTCAATCCGCTCAGATTGGATCCGGGCGACGTGAGCTATCGTCTTTTGTATCACTCCTTGGGGAAGCGGATCTCAAATCTCGGTCCTTTGCTGCGCTTACCAAATAACAATAGATTTCACCTTCACCCCTTCTCTTTAAGAACAGGTATTTTCACCTTATTGTGCTCTTGCCGCGGGAGCTCGAATAAAACCTTACAGGCGAATATATCGGATTTGGTAGTTTTCGCTGACAATTTGCCTTTTACGGCCCTGGAAACGTGTGTGGATGTGAATGAGTCAAAAGCTTTTTGTTGCTTTATGACTAATTCGCTAGGTTTTATGAAAAACGAGTCATCGTGTAATGCAGACAAACGAAATATACGGAAGCCTTTGACAAATCATAATATCTATCTACAATATACATAGCAAAGCGACAAGTACTTAATTGCTTTAGCTAGTACTTAAACGCTTATTCCAGCTTACTTTTCCATAGCTTCGCCTGAATAATGTACCTATAGGAACTTCTCAAAACTATTATTGTGACATAGTACTGTTATCACTATAATTTAATCCCTAGGGATGCGAGTATGAGTAAGATCAAAGAAATTTACAAAGTACACACACATATAATTTTTTCAATTAGCTCCTAGGCCAGCTCTTCTCCTTATAGTAATAACTATCTATCGCATAAGTTTTAGTAGGTATAATGGATTTCATAGAAGCCCATTATAATAGCTATATAGGAGAGGTAGGTCAGTTACGTCCACAATTTGAGCTGTTGATCGTTCGTGATTACAGCGCCGGTTCAATTTCCGTGCAGCACCAATGTGTTCGAATTCTCCACATGTTTGATAGTATCACCGCGTCATGCTATGCCACAACAAATATAATTATTATGTTGTATCTCTCTCCATTTATTATGTTGCTGTTATAGTTTTGCTGCAGTCATCGCATTTGTTGATGGCATAACATGATAATGGTAACGACAAGTATTACCAGAATGAAAATAATATAATTTAAAATTCAAATCGTAGAAATTTTGTCCGCTTGGTACTTTTTCTTCTGGACAACACACATAATTTACTAAGTACCTACCAGCATTATTTTTTACAGATAATTTTATTTTATGATGACAGTTTGAACAAGAACTAGATGCCACATTCTAATTTTCAAAATGTCAATAATAAGAGAGGTCAGGCGGCCTTCTCTAGCCGTCGCATATGCAAATCTTGAGCAATGCAAGCGGGAATGCGCTAAATACTTGTGTGGTATATAATATAGGGTGGTGGTAGTGAATAAGGGCAGCAACATATCTACGTAATTTTTAGCGCCGAAGGTTCCGTTCAGCACGACTTCAATGGTTTTGCATTGTCTACCATACACCTGCGGAATATTCCGAGCTACGCCGCGTAGCCCGTGCTACGCCACGTAGCGCCGAACCTTCGGTCGAACCCATCCTTCTACGAGTAAGAATTACCTCTAACACCCTGTATAATTACCACTAACACCATAAAACTTTGTAAAGCGCCATATCATTATTGAATCGTCATGTAACTACTCGTATGTATGTGGTGTAGCGCGCCGAACAAATCCGCGTAAAAGCGACTGTTCAGTCGGCGGAATTGGTGTGCTATAATCATAATACGTCCCGCAGGTTTGGCCGCCGAAGGTTCCGCGCCAAACTTTACGTAGGTGTGTTGCTACGCTAATAAGTCGCGTGCTAGGCCGGCCCCGTGGCGCCGATGTCAACGCGGCTAGCTGCACTGCGCCACGGCTACGGCTAACCACCACAACCTTCAACTTATTCTTCTATTACAGTCATTATGGGTGCCGTGTCCTAGATTGCACCGGGTCACTTTCGTCCAGCTTGTTAAAATAAAATTTAGGCTTTTTTTTTCAAGAGTAAAAGTAGAATACTAAACGCCTGATTTCTGTAGCTTTAAATTCCGGCCCTAATTCCGAAAACATTGAACGAGAAATTTACAACATAATAAACCTCATTCTGTAAGTAGAATTCATCTAATAACCGTCTGAGATTTTCTTTAAGAAATCAGATTTTCCCTCACAAGAATTTCGGCTTCAGCGGTTGACTTATGCATATCAATTTAGCCTTCAGAAGGGAAATTTACCTCGTCGTTCCGCAAACGTATTATATTATAATGGAGCATGTTATGTCCGTATTCATTATATTCTTTGCACGTAAAAAATAAAATCTCTTCACAATCTTGACAGGTTCGTATGAGAAAGTAACGCAGCTAACTTATATGTATGTAATTCGGAGTCCCGCGTGCGACCCGGGAAAATTATTAATGTACAAAAGATACAAAGACTGGGGTCTATCCTTAGTAACTTCGCTGAAGGTACGTGATTCACTTCAAAGTATTTTTTGTTTTTTTATACGAGGATGCAAACAAGAAAAAATCTGTTGTAACGTGTTCTTGTCAGAATATAAAGAAACATCCTCATAGCCTGGAGCTGGACAAATTGTAAGTAACAAAGATCATGTTTTTACTCCAAGGCAATTATTTTGTTGTGTAAAAGAATACAATTCAGGTATAAAAAGAAAAGTTGAAAAAAAGCTATCATCTGAATGGCAGGGCAGTTTTCTGAATCTTATTTAAATAAAAGCAATCCGTTCATCCAAGTAGGTCTCTGGCAAGTGTACAAAATAGTACTTCCTGAATA